>BCLH01000494.1:145505-162176 GCA_001602315.1 Zoysia pacifica | reverse complement strand
TATGTTGGTCAATAAGTAGATCGCCATTAACAGTAAAAATAGTACTTCACCTGATCCCTAATAATAGTCTATTAGGAAATTGACAGTCTCTAATATATCTCAAAAACTATGTTACCTCAAATTGACAGAGTTGTAAACTGTACTTTTCATGCTAAATCTTTTAACCTTGTATTATCAATCATATCATCTTTTATCCACTGATGAAAAATCTGGAAATATTTGACTTAGGACAAACATGAATAGACTAATGTTTTGCATCAGACGAAGTAATTAGGTTTATCAAAGACAGGGCATTACACAATAGAACCAAATAAAACTCCAATTTAACTGGCAGATTTGTAAGTTCTTTTCTTCAGTTAGGTGTAAGTCATGCATAGATCAATGAAGACAATAGACACCACGGGAAAAAATGAAGGGTTTTACTGGGATTTGGAAACTACCTAGTTTCCACCAATTCTCAATCCAGAATTCCGAACTCTGTAAACAATACATCATGCACTAAACTTCAGATGACAAATGCAAAAGAACCTCTTTGCCTTAACGAATGCCTACTATAGTTTATGCAGCATAATAAACAGAAGCAAGTGACCAGTAAAAAGAAAGAATGGCAAGATGCACATACCGCCTGGAATATCCTTTAAAGGTGTCCCACGACCCTGTGACAACAAAATTTATTAAAACTCATTGTACGTCAAAAAGGAAATAGTGGGATAAGATGGCAGTAGCTAACAAACCTTCTCAATTATGAAGTTCTTATTTGGTTCCTTCTCAATAGCCTCAACCAACCTCTCCACTGTTTTCCTTTCACGTTGAGGGCGATCGGTACCATATGGGCTGGGGGTGTTTAGTAAACTTTTGGCTTCTCTAGACTTGGTTCCATCTTGTTTCTTATCCTTTCCCTGGCTTCTATCCCTAGCACTCCTGGCTTTCTTGTTCTTAGGAGTCTCTTTCTTATCTTCTTCCTCCTCCTTTTCAGCTTCGCTAACTTGCTCTTCTGTATCACTGTTTTTTCCTACATTATCTGCACCATCCTTCTCTGCTTTCTCATTGGCACTGGTCTTTTCATCCCCAGCCCCTTCAGCTTTCCTATTAGCAGAACCCTTTTCTTCTGTTTCCTCTTTATCTTGCTGGTCAACAGCACCTGTTTCTTCTTCCTCAGCTGGCTTGGAACTATCAGCTTCTATTGCATCTGCATCCTTTTTCAAATCTTCAGAAACCACCTGCTTCGCCTTGTCCGCTTCAACTTGACTTTCTCCCCCAGCATCTGTCATCTTGACATCCTCCCCTTCTGCTAGCTTGCTACTGTTGTCTTCCTTTTTATCTGCATCCGTTCTCACATCTCTAGAATCCAGCTGCTCTGCAGCACCCGCATCATCACCTTCCTTAGCACTTTCAGCCTCTGCCATCTTGACATCATTATCTTTGGAGCCCTCAGTTCCATTTTCAGAAACTTTATTTTGTTCTTCATTATTCTTAGCAGCTACGGCAACATCCTTGCTTTCAGTCTCGTCAGCATCCTTGCTTTCAGTCTCTGCGGCCACTTCCTTAGTGGCCACGTCCTTCTTGTCTGGAGCAGCAGTATCAGCCGCTTCTACTCCATTCGCAACAGCCTTATCCTCCATTACTGGTGCTGGGTCCGTCTCGGGAATCCCTGCCCACCTTTATTGCTCTGGCTGCAGACAGAGAGTTACCTTGTAAGGAAACATAAGGCACATGATCCAAAATGATGGAAATCTATATAAAAGAACTTGACAAAGCTGTACAGTGAATACTATGCCGGTACCATTACAATGGTCTAAACATTGCAGTCCTGTGATTCCAATCAAGTGCAAACCAAACTAATAAATGAACAGAGAGTGCTAAAAGACCCTGCCATGACATTGCACGAGAAAATGCAAGAAGAAATGAAATTGAAGAATAGTGCCTTTTTAAAAGCTAAAATCAGCAGGCAATTGCTGACAGAAACGCAAACTTTTGTTGCGCCAACTACAGGGCAGAAGATTGGGCAACCAAACCGAGCCAATCAGAGCGCAACGGAGCAGCTAGGTCGATTGCAGCCCCTAAACTTTGCCGCAACCCTAAGCTTCACAAACCAAGCGAACCACACCCTTCAACACTTGGCACTCTAGCTCTACCCTGCACGAGTAACGCAGTGCTTATTGTCCCCTCCCCACTCCTCCCACCAAAACCCTAGAAGGGAAGCGCAAACCCTAGCTACGCCGAGCTCCGCACGCATCGTCCCCCCACCCGACAACCACTAGCAGGGGCACGAATCTGGAGCGAGCGAGCAGGAAACAGAGGACGCTGAACGAAAGATGCGATTTTTTGCTGCTGCTCTTACCTGGAGAGCTTGGAGGCGAGCAGCGGTGCTGCAGCAGTTGTTGGGTGCGTGCGAAGTGGCAGCCGCGCCTCCTCGCCTTCGTCGCCCTTCCTTCCCCTCACCGCGAGAAAGAGACGGGGGAATTTTCATGTGGTTTTTTTCGGGGATTTAATAGTATTTATTTTTATTCCCAGTTTTATCAGCAGCAGTGGTTGCGCGGATCGGACCGGACCCCAGCCCCCGGAATCCAATCCGCTTTTTATTCCAAGTTCGTAAGTGGGTTCCAGTGCCAGTGAGACTACGATGGGCCCAGCTCCGCATCCATTCGTCCGTGGGCGCATTTGGTGCCTACTGTACGGGCCCGCGAGGCTGCGAGGGGCATGCCTAGTCCGTGTGCCAACCAGTATTTTTTTTTGTTACATTGGACTGGTTTTCAGGTTAAAAATAGTTGAAAACTGGTATAAATGCAAAAAAAATTAGGTTTTAAAATAAAAATTTTGGTTTTTTGATTTATCAATCCGGTTTTTAGATTTGAAATTTGAAACAAAACCAATTTGACCAGTTTCAAAACGGTTTGACCAGTTTCAAATTTAAAAAAAAATCTTTATTTTTTAAAACTTTTAAATTGAAAATCATCTTCCGATGAAACGGTAGCAGTATCAGTTTTATCGTAAATTGTGAAATTCGAACCAGTTTTAATGGTTTTATTAACCTTGGTGCCAGCACCGTCACTTTCCCGTTCAAATTCGTCTGACAGCAATAGCTTCCTCCTACTTATGCGTACTGGAACCGATTAGAATGGCCGCTATGTTCCATTCGGGTGCCCTCTCCGATGCTCAATGTTTTAATGTTTTCTTTTTGGTACCGGTCAACATCGAAAACATATTGACTGATATTGGATTGTAAGGATCGAAAAAATTGATTTATACTGGTACATACTCGTTACGTTTAAATTAATGTCTACCGTTAATTTCTAACTTTAACTTTAATTATTTATTTTATTAAAAAAATTTATAAATATTATATATTTTGTTATAATTTGATTTACCATTAAAATTATTTGAATCACAATTTAAAATTTTACATATTTAAACTAATTTTTTAATAAGACGAAAAGTTAAAAGTTCACGGTGCGGTCAATTTAAAAATGAAGGAGTATTAGTTAAGATTCAAAGTAACATCTCATTTAAACTAGAATCATCTCAATATCGTAGGAAATATGGGGCGCGCTCGGCTGCACTTAAAGCCATTGCTGCTGCGGCTCTCTCTCATTTGCGCAATAGTAAAATTTAATTATTTAGCTGCACAGCTGTAGGTGTAGGTATCTCTTTCGAACAGGGCCATGACCATTATAAATAATCTATTTCAAGTATGATTGTAATTAAAATTATGTGTTATGCATATTTTTTATAATTATATTAAATTAGAGATTGAAATCGTATGCTTGTACGACTGGTACTGGAACGTTCCATTCCAACGGCCAAACGAAAGGAAATTGAAAAGTTAGAAACACAGGACATTTTTCTGAATTTTTTTAAATAATAACCTATTTTGCAAATATAACCACTAGTTATCATCGCCCATGCGACAGAATGCCATGTATGTTGCGGCTTCCCTATCTCTACGATGGTGTACCCATCTGTGTCTCTGAACACGTGTACAGTGAATTTATTTGTACCTAATACTCTCTTCGTTCACTATAAGTGATATTTTGATTTTTTTAAAATCAATTTTTGAACATTTGTTTTATTTAATTTTTTAAAAAATATTATTTATTTTTTTGTTAAATAATTTATTATTAAAAATACTTTAAGCTTGACTTGTTTATTTATATATAAATTTTTTAAATATAACTAATAGTCAAAAGTTAATTTTAAAAAGTTAAAAACATAGTCAGACGGGAGTAAGTTAGGCTTCCTAACCCTTCTTTAGTGGAAGATAAGGAACGCGGCTCCTCTCCTTCCATTTCCTACTTCTATGGATCCTCTCACTGACTTGGTAAATTGATCATTGTACTTATTTTTCATCATGCTGGTAAAAAGAAGTACTATTTGTCTTATTAAAAAATTTATTCAAATATGTAAAATTTTATTATTATTTGATTTATCATTAGTGAAATTTAAATCACAACTAATAATTTTACATATTAAAAAAAATTAAATAAGATAATAATTAAAATTGATATTAGAAATTAACAATGTTAATAATTTAAAACCAAAAATAGTAAAATATTTAATAAAAATCAACACGTAACAGAAGGTTACGACAGGAGGGAAGTCGTGTTCGAAGATAGGAGGCTACTGCAGCCATATAGACGCATAAATCATAAATGTACGATAACACAGCGTTACCAAGTTTGTATGATGAACCACTGGATCAGTTCCAAAAGAAATTTTAGGATCTTTCATTCTCTCCATTCATACTACCTCCATTATAAAATATAAACATTTTTAGGTTTAAATATATTAATTTTTTTTAATTTTTACTACTAATATCTAGAAAATTACATATTTTCTAACATAAAAATATATTTTTTTATGAAAGTTTATATTATAATGAATTTAAAAAATATAATTTTTATATAATAAAATATTATTAATTATACATTATTAATGGTCAAAGTGATAAAAGTTTGACTTTGACTAAAGATAAAAATGCTTATACTCTCTCTGTTATTTAATTATTGCTGTTGACTTTTAACTTTAACTTTGACCATTCGTATTATTAAAAAAATTTAATAAATATTATATATTTTGTTATAATTTTATTTATCATTAGTGTTCTTTGAATCACAACTTAAAATTTTACACTTTGAACTAAATTTTTTAAATAAAATAAATGGTTAAAGTTGATATTGAAAGTCAACGGTGACATTAATTAAAAGACAGAAAAAGTATTTTGGAAGGGAGGAGTACCATCATATGACACAGCTAAGGAGAAGTGTCACAAGCGTTACCACAGACCATAGTCCAGAATGTTATCCGGATGCACGACAGAAGCAACATAGCGGTCATCCGTTCTTCCATTGCCCTAATGGTGGGGCTAGTATCAATCTACTTGCTTTTACCACTTTCATGCAAATAGAATTTGACAAATATTGTCTCGTTCTTACGGTGTTATCTCAAGTTCTCAACGATGATAACTGAGGATGGGCGGCGTGGGTGGATCTACTGCCTATTTCTCCTATTCCAAACTACTCTATCTGATTTTAAAATATTAACACTGTTAATTTTTAACATCATCTTTACACATTCATCTTGTTCAATTCTTTAAATTATGTAAAATTATTAGTTATATTTAAAATATTATTAATAACAAATAAAATATAATGAGTATATAATATTATCGTAATTTTTTAAATAAGATAAATGGTCAAAGATGATTTTAGAGTCAACGGTATAAAAAGGAATCATTTTAGACAACGATACGGTCTCCAAAATACAGTTTTGACTTCTATTTTATATAAAAATATTTATAAAAAGTGACATATGTACACTTTTCTGAAAGTACTTTATGAAAAAGTAACATATGTATAAATATATTTGTAATATATATTCCTATTGTATGATAAAACCTTATCCAAAATGGCTTCCTTTTTCATACCGGAGGAAGTATTTGCATGCCGTATCTGAGAATTGAAGCTATGTTAACATTACATCATCTCATGCCTCCTTTAGAATGGAGGATTTTTATTCCTAATTTTGTATATTTTTTCTATAAAATTGAACTGATTCATATGAAATTTTTATATAATTATTGTGAAAACCCTGCGTTCAAAAGTGCCCTGAGTAGGCCTGGACGCTGAGCTGGCTCGGCTTGGTTTGCTTGGGCTCGAGGGAGCTCGAGAATTATCCGAGCTGACTCGGTTTGGCTTGTAAAAATAACGAGTTAAAATGTTAGCTTGGCTTGGTTTGATATGAGCTCGAGCTAGCTTGTGTACCTAGCGAATTTGATTTTGTGATGAGATTGCTTAGATACTTTCTTAAAATATGAGCATACTTCCTTTGAGAAGACTGCTGCTTTCGTGAGGAGAAATAAGACAGCGAGCCATATCGTGAGAACGAAAGAAAGCAGCATATCCAGAGACTAGTATATGCGCGCCCGCTGATAGTTTGAATGGAAAAAATACGATTTAAGTGTTCATTTTTTTATTTCCGTTAATTATGGTATGGTAGGGGAAATTGTAGTACAACATGGGAAGAGGAAAAGGTAAGCACAGAGTGATATGTAGCAGTTGCAGAATGACTCTAAGTTTAGCAATACTGTGATGGAAGCGTAGACAGTTGGAGATAATATTGTCTTATGTATTACAATTATACAACATTTAACATCATAATGGGTTCCATAGAGGTGGCAGCACATATTATACATAGAGTATATATATTAGCACAGGGATTACCTGAGAAGAGCCTACATAAGATCATACAATATGACAGGACTTGTTGATGAGCATGGTCACACTGCCTTCATACATAGTAAGAACTTGTAGAACAGCGGCATGAGAATCAGAAAGTTGAATGTGAATACTTTCTATAAAGCGCATAACAGAGTGTGTTGGTATGCCAGGAAGGTGTGCATTGGCAAGCAATGTTAGATTAGAAATGATTGCTTCAGTTCTTCCTATGAGACTTTGTAAATCATATAATGATTCACGGTCAAGGATGTTGTAGATCTCAATTACTGCTGTTGTTAGATTTTGCAACTTTACAAGTCAATCATGGCTTCTTATGCGTTGTAATTGTAGTCAAAGAGCTGTATATGGTTTTGAGCGTCAATGTTCTTCAAAGCAGTAAGAGCAGCGCTGTCAATAGCTTGTAGGTGGGGAATGGGAGACCGTACCCCATGTCAGGCCCCGCGTCAGATCGGTAGTTGATGGATGTGTAGTATGCACATTGAGCAACTATTTCGCCGTCAAGCTGCGGAGTAGAAATGTATGTTGGTGAAGGTGCATCAAGTTGAAGCAACAGTTCTTCTAGCATTGTCTTTGCAGATATTGTGACAAGAGGCTGCGATACTTCAGCTGCAGTAATAAGTATGAACATGTTGTTCTTAGGTTATTGTTACAGTAATGAAACATTATAGAAAGAGACACGATAAGGTGAACATGTTTGTTGTAGTGGTATGAAATGTACCTGTTGCGTTCTGATTGGCACAACAGAATTCTTGGACCAATGGACTTACATGTGCTTCTGTCTCATGTATTTGCTCCATGTTCTTGCTGTGAATTTGGAATAGCATATCAGATGTGCTTGTGATTTCCTGAAGGATAGGCTTGATGGTATCTTCATCAAATGCACTAAAGAGACAGTGGTTATGCAAGAAGACTTGTGATTTTCAGTAATAGGAGAGATGACCCACTGTGGTATTCATAGTGTTCCATGCCAGGAGTAGAGCATCAATTGCTTTTGTAGCATGATAGCACTGACATAATAGGTGTTTATTATTCTGCATCAAGTTCTCCATTACGATGTGGCTATAGTCACATATGGTGAAACTGATTTCTGATTGCATGTAAGCAAGGGCTCGAGTAGGAGCATGTTCTTTGGCTTTAATGGGAGACGGAAACCAGCAGCTTCGGATGTATTGCATATCATCGATCTCAAGATCATATGGGCCTGGCGGTGAGTGAAACCGAACTTGACATCTTGTATTATTGTAGGCATTGGTTTCATACATGTATGTCGCAAATCCTAATGAGAAACGATTTAGCACAACGTTGAGAATAGTGCATCTTGAGAGAAATGACTTTTCCATCTGTATAAAGAATACAAAACAGATGTTAGTGGTAATATATATGAATATATTTTTCATGGCATAGTATTGAGGTTTGTTTCTAATGGAGGGTATTGCTGACAGGAAAAATAATGGGAATGAGATGAAGATGTTTCATAGTGTTTAAGAAAGATATTACAGCGACAGTTTATTGATGTTTTTCTAAGTAATTACATAAAGCAGAAGAAAATAAATGATATTATAGAGTAATTAACAAGTATAAGGTTTAAAGTCTTTACAGACAAATGGTAGAGCAGTTAGATTGGTAAGGACTGTATGTTGTGGCAGTTCGGAGTTACAATGAGAAAAAAAATTTCAGACGATGCTAAATTTTAGATGGTCGTAATGCATAAATGTGACTGGATATCTTCTTTGGTATTAGGAAATTTAATAGCAAGAAACATTATTTTTAATAGAAAGGACTTATTCCTAAAATATTTTGACAGAGGCTACTGGACTTACCTAGTGGAGGCCTGATGAAGGAACAGATCACAATTCGTTTGTTTTTCTGGCTCGATTCTTTAAGCGCAAGGTTTAATTTAATGAAGAGTTACGGAATAAGAAGTAGAAACCCATCTTTGACATGAATCAGCATCGAGAATTACTAATTAGATTTAAAACAAGCTGAAACAGCATAGAGTTAGAGGTGCAAAATGAAGAAGAATAAACAATAATGTGAAAAAGGAATGTAAAGGACTTTGCTAAGACAAAGAATAGGGGAAAGGTGAAATAGGACCTGGAGGATAGTCAGGTCGAAGGAATGCAGTAGGCATTGTTGAACGTTGAGCAAGGAGGAACAGATAAACCTAAACATTTAGAAGGAAAAATAATAACATGAGAATAGATTTGAAGAATAAATTTGTATAGGGTAAAAGAAAGAGGAGGGCAGGAAAAGCAGGTAGAAGATATGAAGCTGGAAGTTTGGAGTATTCACATTCAAGAATCCGACGACATCGAGGAATGGCAGCGCTGCCGATGAAGCGGGAAATAATGGTGGATGACGCCGACCACGAGGCTGTTGACGTCGGTGCTGAGGGCGAATAGGCGCGCAAGCAGCTGGAGCGCTGCGGCAGGTGTGGCCATCGACAGCGGCGAAGGTCGTTGGAATCGACCGCGATGGGCGGTGCGTGGATGCCTGAGAATGGATTGCAATGTTTTTCGTTCGACAGTGTTAGTTACAGGGTCAGCAACGAGGAGAGAAGGAAAAGGATAAGGACGGGGGCCAGCCGTGCAGTGTACAGAAGGCCCTCGCAGGTGGGAATCATCGATGGGAAAATGATAGCTGTATAAGTTTGGTGTGCGTGTGTTCTTTTCCTATACAGAGACAAGGTCTAATAGCTATTTTTTCCCCCGTAAAACAAGGTCACTAGCTGCTGAAATGGTGATAGTGTATAAACATGTTGTTCTTCTATATAGAGACATTGGTCTTGAACCGCGGTTGAGAACTTTTTTTTTCACTGGTAATGCATTTGTAACGGTATTTTTTTTCATTGCATGCGGAAGAGGAAATATATTGTTATTTGTTGTATTTAATAAAGATATGCATTTGAAACGTAATTTAAATCTATAAATTTAAGTAGGCCAATTTTTTGGTATTTAAGTTGGAGAAGAAAGGGAAGATGAATTTGACAGTATATGTTCTTATGAACACAATGTTGTACATGTGTATACGAGAAGTAAAGTGTTTTTTGATTATGCCGTAGATATACAGACAAATATATAGTTAGCAAGCTTCAATGAAACAACACTATTAGTGTAAGATTAAGTATAATGCGTGGGATGTATTGCTTGAGCCTCTTGGGCTTATTATATAGGAGTACATGGGTTGGAGGGCAAGTAGCCTCTCCTAGAGATAAGGAAGGATATCTTGGAATTACAATCTGTAAGCTTTATGACCTTTGAAGTTCTCTTAAAGGTATAAATTGATTTTGGTGATTGAATGAACAACTATAGGTAACAGTTATGTTGTAGTTACCACCTCGCTAATTCTACATTAATTTGTTGGGCTTTCTCGGTGGATGACAAGGACGAATCCTAGAAGAGAAGTTGATGGGCTTCGGAGGACCAAAGCTAAGGACTAGCTAGAGTCCATAGGAACGTCAGTACTACTAAAGAGGGTAAAGTCATTTGTCTCCTGTCATACAAGTGTTATAGGGTGTGAATGCTTTTTAGATCCTCAGAAAGCACTAAAGATGACAGAGAAAGTGAAGTGAAAGACCGGAGCTCAAGAACCAGCTGAATACTCAATCACAGACAGTCTGGTGAGCTTCGAAAGAGCTAGTCCAGAGAGAGGTGCTCTCTGGAGTCATCGTGAAGTAGTCACCAGACAGTTCGTCGGTGCAATGATCGGATAATCCGGCGAGCTAGAAGCTGAAGTCCAGAGAATATATCTTTGTGAGTCCAAAAGTGAAAGTCACCAGACAGTCCAGTGAAGGTATGCACTGGACAATCCGATGTTCTATGGAATAGATTCCAAAGAGAGTGTTTCTCTAGCCGAGGAGGAAGAAGGGTCAGACAGTTCGGTGGTAACAGTCCGATGATTGCATAAAGCAGTCAGCTTTATGACATCACGTCTCAACGGTTGTTTCTGGGCTTGGTGCCTATTTAAACCATGGAAGGGGATGTTTTCTTGTGTGTCCTTGATTCGAATTGCTGGAGCCAAGTTGTGAGAGCCTAAGGAACACCACAAGAGAGCACATTGCAAGATTGAAGATCTTTGGTGCTAGTAGGAGAGTGATAAGGAGCATTCATACACTTCTAGAGCTTTAGGGCTTGAGAAGAGTGATCTTTGCCTATTACTCTTGTGTGGACAGCTTAAACCGGTTAGGAGTCGGTGCTTGAGTTTTTGAGGAGATTGTGAAAGACGACGTCAAGTTTGTACGTGGTTTTGGGTCTCCCGCTCGAAAAGGACACCAAGAGCGAGCGCCCGAGCCTTGATTCCTCTTGGTGGCTATCGTGCTAGTGTTTGCTTGTTGTTATTTCATTACCACTAGTATTGTTAGGGGTCTTGGCCTACTAAACTTGTTTAAGCTTGCTTTCGTTGTGGTCAAATTTTGTAGTTTAAGTTCGTAGCAAAATTAGTGCTATAAGTTCTCCGATTCAACTCCCTTCTCGATGTCCTTGATCCTTACACAATTAATCCTAAACTAACCATATCCGGAGTTGCCTAATATACTCTAACAATTAGAAATATAGTGGAAATAGTTTATCATATATACATAGGGCTAGATATTTGTATAGGTTACAGAGAACAACAACAACTTAGACGAGGTAGCTGGAAAAGCAAAGTAGATAGCGAGGGAAAAAAAGATTAATCTACCATTATGGAACAAAGGATAGATTACACATTGCCATAGTAAGGTTCTTAAGATATCTTGGATCATCATAACAGGAACACAGGTACTGTGGTAAGAGTTAGATAGTGCTCGAGGACGCAGAACACATGATTTGCTCATATACATCAGCTAGATGAAGCTAGACGATCTGTTGGACTTTGTGCTGGTGTTGGACCCACATAAAGCATCTGTGGCATGTCTCTTTCTGTGTGGTTGCAACACATAGGTGGAAACTCTTGACCAATGAATGTTTCTGCGGCCAGTGAATGTTTCTGCATTTTGATGAGTTTGTCTTCGAATAAATCCGCCTATGATGCAGCCGTCATAGGTACTTAGTTTTTTTGTGATCTAATGTCATCTATGGAAATCAGGCGGTTTTCTTCTAGATAGTTTAAAGCACTGTCATAGGCTTCTGTAATAGCAAATTCATCCGAGGTACTGCTATTGCCACAGAAAGTTTTCTTACATGGTTCAGGACAGAGGCAATGAGGGGGTAATGCAATACTCAAACTGCATATGTAAAGATTGGCATCAATGCATTCATTGTCCTCTTCACAGTATGTTTGATCTAGTTGGCTTAACACGCCCTTCAATGGCACGCGATGATCAATCAGAACTCTATGTGGCACTAAATCATTGCATACAAATCATGCATGATGAACAGGGCTAGAATACAGTAGCATGGATTGTGGAGCAGTACCTTTGGGTGTAGCTGCTCCTGCAGATCTTGATCCAAGTCTTGGGAAATAGGATCGTCGTCTGTACTCATGACGGATGCAGAAGATTTGCAAGAGTCCAAATTACTGAAGCAGCTCAGTGCTGAGGAAAAAGACAGATAGAGTATGTGTTGATGATGTGGTCTGGGAAACTCTAGACCAAAATTGTAGACATTAGGTGAGAGGTGTCATTGCTTCTGGTACCAGGTTCTGTTTTCTGTTGATAGGCTGTCTGCAATTGTTAGCACTGTGAGAAAAGTCATTGCATCATGCCGAATTAAGAACTTAATAAGTGTTGCAGAAAGAATAGAAGTGTAATAGACTTATAAACTCAATGAGAATACTGTTAGAGCACAATAAGCAGGAACCTCAAATAAATAGCAGTTGAAACAGCACAGACAATCATATGCATGGAATAAACATAGCAAATTCTATATAACAGAGATACATTAATCAATACTGATGATTAATTATATAGTATCCACCATTGTAAAATAATCGTAATTCCCATATATTGTACAGAGATAAGTAAGACAGAGGAAAATCTGCGTAGGCACCATAATAGTTAGGAAGGAGGACCACCGGATGGAGAACGCCGCGATGAGGTACGAGAGGCAGCGAGTGGTCGTATCGACTTGATGGAGGACGCGGTGCAGTGACGACCTGTGGGATGCAGCTGGTGATGCTGGCGACCTGACGGAGGAAGCGACGCAGGAAGGGTGCGCGGATGCTCGGTGTCGACGACGAAATGGAGGAGTTAGGGTTCGCAGCGAGCAGAGGGATTTCAGAGCAGAGGAGGGGTCGCGATAAGCAAGGGAGTGGAGGCCACCAGCAGGCCGAGGCGATGATGCAAGCTCAGGGCCGAGGAGAGGAGCGGCATGTGTGGCGAACCGGCGGCGTGAAGTGGAGGGTGACTAGAGAAGTGGCGTGCGTGCGGTGTGGATAAGGATCGAGATGTGTGGCTGAGATTGGGCTGGGTTGTTGAAAACGAATGGCTGAGAAGCAGTGTTACTGGTGGAACAATCCAACAGTAAATAAATAGTTGTTTTGATCAGAGAAACTATAGATTTTGACCAGTATGATCTGCTATGTTCATTTTGTGTGCATTGTACAGAGTGGGGTGCAAAACAATAAATATAGGGACTATATTTTCTGTCGCATAGAGTACTACTGTTTACAATTTTGAGTCCAAAGGATAAAATGCATGATAAAAGGAAAGATAGTTGCCGCAGGATAATAACGGAGTAGTATAGATGATGCTATAGGATGCCTGAAAATCGCTCGTGTGAGTATGTACGTAGTTGTACAACACTCAGCAGGTAAAAATGGTACAGGGAAAAAAAAAAAGAAAGAGATGAGGAAAAGCGTGGTAGTTTTGTTCGCCGCAATTAGGATTGACAAGACAAAGTAGTTTGTTTACTTAAACGCATCACCCAAATATATACTTGATAATCTGCTTAGTGCGCAGAACGCAAAGTCTGTAGAACGACACAGGACAGCTTCAGCAAAATAGCAACGGCACAAGTAGGTATGTTGCAGATATATACATTTCAAAATAGCATCAGCGGAAGTAAGCAGTGGGATGTTCCCTTTATGGCCGCGCGCGATGTGTTGGGTCTAGTGCTACGTTACGCCCTAGGGCATATGTACAGCAAAATACAGCTGTGTAGTAAAAGACACCAGCGCTTCATGGTTGGAGCGGGTGGTACACTAAGTTTGAAGCCATTTGTACAGCAAAACATAGTTGCCCAGCAGAGAAGAAGATAGGAACACAACAGATTGGTGTTGGATGGATAGCGAAATAGACCGTCAAGCAGTACTATCTCCAGATCTGTAAAAGGGTTTTTGAACACAAAGAAAAACAGAAGTGTATCAGAAAAGAACACAATATTGTAACATGTAAAAAAAAAATAGCTGTAATTTTGACGCACCTCATGCTGTTTTTGGATTTGTAGTAGTCATTTTTGGTACTGACGATGTGGCATCAGGTGAATCAGGTCTGCTGAGCATCAAGCCAGTGATATACGATAAAAAATATGCACAGAGAAGAATTTGAGTGATTAATAAAGGAACTGAGTTCAATAGGAAAAAAAGACGTATATTTCTTTTTACTTACAAAGTAGAAGAAGCAACATCGGCTGCCCGTGAGGATGAGCCAGGATGATTTTTTGTCACATCCCAAATCTCAAGTTAAGAAAAAAGAGAGTTTAAATTTTTTTTTTCTTTCCTTGACAATCTAGTTAGGCCATTTCTTTTTACAATTTTTCCTTTAAAAGGAACTAAAAATTAGAAAGTAGTTATCTAGAAGTCAAAATTTTGAAATATAAAATGTGAATTGGACAAGTATTTGAGCTTTCCTTTTTCTTTTCGAATTTTGCTATTTTTTTTGGAGTTTGAGTTTTCCCAAAAATCCCAAGCCATAAAAATATAAAAATAAAACTAGGAAAGTATAATAGAGTTTGAGAGGGAAATTTTGATTTAGTGGGCCGAAATCCTTTCCAGCCGGCCCACCTTTCTTTTTCCTCCTCGGCCCAGCCCACTTCTTCATCACTTGTCGTCTTCCTCCTCGGCACAGAACGGCGCGCGCGCAGGACGACAGGGAGGGCCAGCTCCACCCGGCCGCGCCGGCATCCCCACGCCAAGGAAAGCGACGGCGACGTTGCTCGTCGCCGTCAACCTAACCCCGCCGCGTTGCGCACCTGAGGGTGACGGCATTGGTGACCCGGAGGGCGGCGACCTCTGTCGTGACATGTTGAATGCCGGGCACTGACTTGCCGACCCGTTCAGCTCGCCGGGACATCGCGCTGGACGTCACAGACCCTTGCCACCGAGGCGACGACGCCACGCAGCTGCTAAACGCTCAAGGAACACGCCAAAAGTCGCCGCTCCACCGCACCTGTGCTGTATTACACCGTCGAGCGCCGTCCGGCTATAAAAGAAGCCCAACGTCGCACCGCGTGTCCCCCTTCGCTCCATCACATCCCAGAGCTCGTCCACCACCCCGCCCTCGCTGGAATTGCCCTCCGTCATTGTCAATTTTGCGTTTTCCTCAAATTCGGCCGCCGCCACCCCTCTCTGGTGAGCACCATCTTCCCGGCCGCCGTCTTCCAATTCCTCGCACGGGTAGCACCACAAGCTCCTTAGGGAACTAACCGAGCACGAGAGAGGGGTAGCCGTAGCGCCGTTTGGTCGGTCCACGTAAGCCTCCGCCGCGCGCCGCGCCACCACGTCGCCGGCCGTCGTGCCGTGGTGTTCCGACGAGGTCATACGCGTCACAGCCATCGAGAGGATGCGGTGAAGCTTTTCGGACGGGTGCTGCGCGGCCTCTTGCTCTGCAGCGCCGGAAACGCGATGTGTGCTCGGTTGTGCCGGAACGCGCCCAGGAACGCCGGAGCGCGTCCAGAACGCGTCCGGAGCGCGCACTGGCACGCCGCATTCTCGTTGTAGCCATAGCCAAATGCTAACGTCAACCACACCAGCGCGTAGAGCTCAACACGAGGGTTCCAGAACACTAGTTGCCTCAAGATTCGTGATCAAGTTACCAAGAACGCGAACCAAAGTCGGGAGCACGCCCGGTGTCGCCGGGAGCGCAGACAACCCCGTGATCCCCGAATCTCCCGTGATCCCGGACTTTCCCGTGATCCCCGAACTTTCCGAAAACCCCGAATTTCCTGTGATCCCCAGACTTTCCCGTGATCCCCGAACTTCCCGTGATCCCCGAATTTCCTGTGATCCCCGAACTTTCCGAAAAACCCCGAATTTCTCGTGATCCCCGGACTTTCCCGTGATCCCCGAACTTTCCGAAAACCCCGAATTTCCCGTGATCCCCGGACTTTCCCGTGATCCCCGAACTTGCCGAAAACCCCGAATTTCCCGTGATCCCCGGACTTTCCCGTGATCCCCGAACTTCCCGTGATCCCCGAATTTTCCGTGATCCCCTAATTTCCCGTGAACCCCGGACTTTCCCGTGAACCCCGAACTTTCCATGAACCCCGAACTTTCACCACAACCCACGGGTCCACAGGAAAATCCCCGATTTCGAGCACTGAGTGCCCAGAGGACAAGGACACAGGCTGAACCCCGTGTCCAAATAGATTTTTCTGCAGCCCGTCATAACACATTAACGCTGACTTTACCGCCATATCTTAACTCCAATCATCACAACTAATATACCATTGGAACCCACAGCATGAGCCCTACCATCCTAGCCAATTCAAACTCCATAACTTGTTTAATGTGTGTTTTTTTTTCTAGTTTCTTGGTTGTTCTTTGGTAGTCTTTTGTAACTATTGCTTATAGCAGAAGAAGAAGAAGTTGAAGCCGCCCAAGAGCCCGAAGAGCCTGAAGAACCCGAGCCTGAAGCGGACTTCGAAGAAGCAACTGAAGGCAAGTCCTAACCCATCTTAAGCCCATTGAACCCATGTTTTATTTACCGCGCCGATAGACAGCGATGCTAGCCTACTTTGGAATGTGTTAAACATTGTGTAGTTTAATACCTACTCGATCTTCGGTATTTATATTTATGTCA
>BCLH01000494.1:80715-119548 GCA_001602315.1 Zoysia pacifica | reverse complement strand
ATAAATTACATTTTAAATTATGAAGTTTTATAAATTAATATATCTTACTGTTTTAATTTAATAAATTTCATTTAAATCCTTATAACTTTAATTTAATTATAACTTAGTCCCTGAAACCTTATAAACCTTATAACTTTTCAGGCGTAACTCCGTTTTAAGTGAATTTTATATCAAAATGATCATATCAAAATAACCTATGCATTCATGACATCATCCTATTGCATTTCTTCTATCGTTTTCCTATTTATGATTGTTTTTGCTCTTTTGTTTGTCTGCTTGCCCGTATAGATGATACGCTTCAGATCCGCTTTGCGAGAACTCTCAGAATTAAGATTTCAAGATTATTGAGTAGCAATACTACTATAAACGCAGGTGTCATTGACCATTTTGTGTCTACTTTATAAAACCTCTATTTTGTAGATTGCACGCTTGTGTCAAATTGATTGCGTATTTATTTTTAGATCTTCCTAGTCTTTCCTTACTATGCTTTGTCGCCCTAGTTTACTTTTTTTTAAGGTAGATTACATGCTTAGCTTGCTAACGTCGGGATGGGTGATATTAAATGGATTTATTATCATACTTGCTTCACAAGGATTAATAGGTTATTTCATAGCAACTTGAAGATTAGTGATTTGGGGATAGGGTTGGTGTAGGACTATGTGCGGGGTTACCGACACTGGCTGGCTAGTGGTACTGTGTTGCGTCAGGAGCAAGAGCACGTCCACGAGGCTGCTGCTATGACTGCTCGACAATCCGCTCAAGCAGAAACGTCTATCGGGCCATCACCTCCGCCAGGTTCGGAGCAGCTAGAAGCTCCTCACCAGGCGTGGCAACACCAGCAGGCTCAACTCCAGGGTTCATGGCAGCTCCTCTACCACATCCTCCAACTTGAGGAACTGGTGCTGGTACACGGCCTCCAGCACCGCGACTATGACCTCTAAGGGTTGCACCACGACCACGCTCAGTGGTAGTTGGCATGCAAATTAAAGTTGCAAACAAAACATGCAGTTTAAAATACTGGATACAAAAGTGATCATAAAACGCTGCTTGCTTGGCAGCTCGGGATCATAATCGGGATCCGGGTCATCAAACTAAGCGGGCTCGCGGTACTCCTCCTCGGGATCACCAGCTAAACACAGCATGAAAAGGGGGTCAAACACTAGGTACACGACAATTAAATCCGGTAATTAAATCTAAATTGAAACTACTAGGCTAAACGTGCGCAAAACATTCTCCGAAAAATTCTACATAACAATCGTGATGTGACAAATTAACCGAACAATTTTGAGAATCTACTGAGATCAAACGAAGTTCCCCAAAGATCTAAATCATAAAGAACTAGATTAATCGCAGAACAATTAATCACAACTTGATTAGCAATTAATTCAACAATCTATTGGAGAGAAAAAAGTTATTGAAGAGAGGGAAAATATTCTCCTCGGTACTGGAATTTCAGAGACGGAAATCGGAGATCAGAATCGGAAATAGCGGACGTCACAGCATACTGGAGCTCGGTCAGAACAGCACGAAAATCGGTGACGGTGTCGGCGAGGTCAGCTCCAGCGCTGGCGGCTTTGGCTCGAGCGAAGACGGGTGTCGGGTGACGGAACGCAGGAGCCGGACGGAGATCGAGGTGGCGCGTGGTTCCAGCAGAGGCGACGGGGTCGGCTGGACTGGCGCGATGACGGGGTGCGGCGACTCGGCTGGCGCGAGAGCAGGCGAGCGAAGACGGCGTCGGGGACTCGGTGACGGGCGACAGAATCGGCGCGATGCGGCTGACAGCGCGGCCCGAGACAGCGACGCGGAGCGGACCAGGTGCACGGCGATGAGGCGCAGGAGAGGATGACGCGTGGAGACGACGTGCGGGAACCGGGTACGGCGGCCGTCGTGGTTCCAGCAGTGACGAGGACTGAGGCAGCGGCGCAGGAGAGGAGCGGCTCACGCAGGTGATTTTTTTAAAAATAGGGAGGTGAGGGATAGGATAAGAATGAGAGGGGTATTTATATTAGATAGGGATAAGAATGGGGGTAGGTGAGAGAGCCTACAATTGAGAGAAATAATTAAAAAAAATATTTAGGGATCTGAAAATTAATTAGAAAATTTCAAAAAATAATTTTAGCCCCAACGGAAAATTACGCGGACTAAATTATTTCGGCATCGAAAAAATTTAGAAAGGAGGATTTCGAATTAGATGGGACGAAATTCAGGGTAGATGATATTTGCAAGAACAAAAAATTAGAGATAACTCTTGACTTTATTAATTGAAAATTTCGGGAGGTTACATGTGGCCCATTTGGACGCTCAACATCTTCCTACTTCCACCATTGTCAATACGGCTGGGTTGATTTACGTATCTGTCCTTCACATATCATTTTATTGCAAATTTCTTAATATTTTATATTCCCTAAAGCAATTGTCCCTAAATTATTGTAGTATAATGTCGGATAATATTGCACATAGTAGTATTGTCGGAATCACGTACCCCAATTACCTGACAGCCTGCACTCGTACGCGTGAAGCTCTGAATTAGGTGTCTGCAACCGCGTGATCCGACCTCTAAGGCGGTGATCTACGACGGCCAAGTCTTAGCCGCCCTGAGATGCACGGAGACTCTGACCTCTGAAAACCGACCCCCAGGGAGCGACCCCGGGGAGTAGGTACGGTGTAATAGCACATTTACTTCGGTGGTCAACCGACGGGACGGGACGTGATTCACCACGGTGACAGTCCAGCAGAAAGCTGCAACGGCTGCTGGACAAGACACGACAGCACTGTAGCCGCCACTGCAGTGCCGGACAGGCGCCACAGTACCCGCCGCTGCGCGCGACGCGACGGGTCACGACCACGCTTGGACGAAGCGAAATGAAGGCGACGACAGCGGAAGGGCCCACCTGTCGACGAGACGGCAGGATCGCGTAGGGCCCAACATCTGTAAACCCGGACCCCTCTCCTATATAAAGGGAGGCCCGGAGAGCGATAGAGACACAAGACACAAGATAACAAATCCACAAGACCACGAAGAACAAACCAACGAACTCGACTAGAGCCCAGGGTTCTCGCATCTCTTCGGGCGAGCACCCCCACTCATCCACGTTCTAATCTCCCTCCACCCGTTCTAGATCCTCTCGCGAAGAGAGAATCCAGCCTTTGTAACATTATCATCGAGATAATCTGCTCTCTGGACGTAGGGTATTACACCGCTTGAGGTGGCCCGAACCAGGTAAAAAACCCCTTTGAGTCTTTTTTAGACTAGGCCACATCGAATACGAAGGCACATCAACTCTATGATCGTATACTTTTACAGTGTCGGTGGTCAGAACGCCGACAGTTGACGCGCCAAGAAGGGGCATTTTCTCTTTCGGTGTGCTCTCGCTTCGTTTTTTGATGGCTTCCTACTTTGCTGTCGTGGGGGACAGTTCGGTCTCCCACCTCTGCTTCGGAGACTTCATAGTCGCGATGGACGGTCGTGGCAAGTCCCCACCTTCGCCTCTGGGCAAGCTTTCCGCTTCGGAAGCCTGAACTTCGTCGCAAACGAAGGCGGCGAGCTACGCCTCCAGGCTCCATGCAAAAGGCGTCCTCCTTGGTGGCGCCGGAGCCACCTCATTCTGGGGCAAGATCCGTTAAGGGAGTGCTTCACTCTGCACGCCTCGAAGGGCCCGAAACCGACGACTCTCGGCAACATGCCGCCGGGTGCCAACCTGTACTTGCGCCCTGCGGTAGACACCGTCGGCAAAGTCTGGTCGCCCCCGAGACGCGCTGGCAGCCCCGAGCCCAGCGGCAAGGCTGCAGCAGGGCCCAGCGACGCGGCACGAGCTCGAGGACGGTTCACCTACCAGTAGCTCGCAACTGGAGGGCCGCCGACCTTTGACACCCCGCTCGAGAACCTCGCAGTGACAGCATGCGTCCTCGATGAGACCGCTGCTCTCGAGGACCCAGCACTGAGGAAAGTGTACGACCGCGTACGCTTCTTCCTCGGCTGCTCGCTTCAATAACCAGAAGCGTCTCTCCAGCCCCAGCAGTCGGAGACGAGAAGCAACCGTCTGTCTCAGGATCGGCGGAGCTCGGCGCGCGACAGCCGAGTCAAAGAACGAAACCCTCGACACCATGCAGGGTTGGTCCTCCCGCGACTCGGCCCCAACCGCGACGCCCGCGGCACCATCGACGCTAGACGGCAGGCGAGGAGTGAGCCCCGCACCGAGTCCCGGCGGAGACGCTCCCACGACCGCTACTACCGGCGCGGCTCCCTCGACTCCAGGAGCCCGAGTCCTGATGGGGTCGAACCCAGGGCGTTCGGATCGCTCATCCGGCACGCAAAATTTCCGTAGAAATTTCGCGCCCCGACCACCATCGGCTGCTACAACGGGGAGACGAACCCCGTCCACTGGCTCAAGGACTACCGCCTCGCTTGCAGAACCGGAGGAGCGAACGACCTGTTCACCATCCAGTACCTGCCGCTCTTCCTCACCGACTTGGCCCGAGGGTGGCTCAAACACCTTCCTGCGGGCTGCATCCAAAACTAGAGCGGACCACCGCAACGAGCGGGGTGGCGACAGCTCGAGCAGCAAGAAGGGCAAGGGTCGGCGCCACGATGACAATTTCGTAGCCGCCGCTGACCATCCAGCCCGACCCCCGACCAAGAAGCCGGCCAACTACGACGGCCACTTCGAGAAGATGCTCGACCGATCCTGCCCCAACTATTCTATGCCGGTCAAGCACACCCTCCGAAATTGTCACTTGGCAAGGAGGTTCTTCAGGAGCGGACTCTAGCCTGACTCCTCGGCGGCCAAGACCGACCCCCAAACTAAGTGGGCCGAGGAAGATGTCGGCGCAGCCTTCCCCGAGCCGAAGGACTGCCTCATGATCTTTGGCGGCCCCGCAGACTACTGCGAATCCCGTGGCCGCCAAAAGAGGACCTGACGCGAGGTCAACGCTGGCGACCCTGCGGTCCTCCGCTACCTCAAGTGGTCTGAGGCCCCGGTCATCTTCGATCGGGCTGACCACTCGGATCACGTCCCGCAGCCTGGGCGACTCTCGCTGGTGCTCGACCCCATCGTTGGCTCCGTGCGCCTATCGAAGGTGTTCATGGATGGAGAGAGCGCTGTCAACATCCTCTCTGCCGACCCCTTCCGGGCGATGAAGCTGACGGAGGCCGACCTTCGCCCGACCCACGCTCCGTTTCACGGAGTCGTCCCCGAGAGCTACGCGACACCCCTTGTCAGATCACGCTTCCAGTCACATTCAGTGACCGGAGCAATTTTCGGACCGAGTCGCTCATCTTCGAGGTGGTCGACTTCACCAGTGCCTACCACGCCATTCTGAGCTGACCATGCTATGCGAAGTTCATGGCCATCCCTAACTACGTCTACCTGAAGCTAAAGATGCCCGGACCGAAGGGCATCATCACGGTCTCGTCGCGCTTCCAACACGCCCTAGCGTGTGAGCAGAAAAGCTTCGAGCTGGCCGTCGTCGAGTCGGGCCCGGCCCAACTGGACGAGATCCGCAAATTAAAAGGGTCGGACCCAACGCTCGACTTCAGGGCTGTGTTGTCGACATCCTTCAAGCCCGCCGACGACTCCAAGGAGGTGGCTCTCGACCCCGCCGACCCCTCCAAGTAGGCCAGGGTCGGGACAGCGCTCTCCGGCGAATAGGAAAGCGCGCTCATTGACTTCCTCGCTCGGAATTGAGACGTCTTTGCCTGGGCACCATCAGACATGCCCGACATCCCGAGAGAAGTCGCTGATCACTCCCTCGACATCATCGCGGGCTCTCGGCCCGTCAAGCAACGACTCCGGCGTTTCGACAACGAAAAGCACCGAGCCATTAGGGAAGAATTGACGAAGCTTCTAGATGCTAAGTTTATTCAAGAGGTCTACCACCCCGAGTGGCTAGCCATCCCTGCTATGGTGAAAAAGAAGACCGGGCAATGGAGGATGTGCGTTGATTACACGAGTCTCAACAAAGCCTGCTCGAAGGACTCTTTCCCTCGTGCATTGATCAAGTGGTGGACTCGACCGTCGGGTACAAAACCCTGAGCTTCCTCGACGCATACTCTAGGTATCACCAGATTTCTATGCGCGAGTTCGACCGGCCGGCCACGTTCTTCATCACGCCCTTCCGATTCTTCTGCTACGTCACGATGCCATTCGGGCTCAAGAACGCTGGGGCCACGTACTAGCACTGCATGCAGAAGTATTTTCACGACCAGCTAGGTCGAAACCTGGAGGTCTACGTCGACGACATCGTCATCAAGACTCGGCAGGCTTGCGACCTCGTCCAAGACCTGGAGGAGACATTCGTGAACCTCCGGCGCTATCGAATCAAGCTGAACCCCGAAAAATGTGTTTTCGAGGTCCCCTCGGGCAAGCTGCTCGGCTTCGTCATCTCCAAGCGGGGGATTGAAGCAAACCTCAAGAAAATCTCCGCGATCCTCAACTTCGGGCCCGTCAGCAACGTCAAGGGCATTCAGAGCCTGATCGGGTGTCTGGCGGCCCTCAGTCGCTTCATCTCAAGGCTCGGCAAAAAAGCGATGCCCTTCTACTGGCTGCTACGAAAAGCAGAGCGGTTCACCTGGACCACCAAGGCCCAGGAAGCCTTCGATCGGCTTAAGGCCCTGCTCTCATCACCGCTGATCCTTGCATCCCCGACCCCAGGAGAGACCCTTCTTCTCTACATCACGGCAACCTCGAGAGTCGTCAGCACTGTCCTCGTCGTCGAGCGAAGCGAGGAGGGTCGGGCCCTGTCTGTTCAGCGGCCTGTCTACTTTGTCAGCGAGGTGTTGGTCGACGCTAATACTCGGTACACCCAAGTGGAGAAGCTGATCTACGTCGTCCTCATCACAAGCCACAAGCTGCGACACTACTTCACGAGCCACCCCGTCCATGTTGTCACCGGTTTCCCGCTCGAGGAGATTGTTGGTGGCAAGGACACGGCCGGACGCATGGCTGCATGGGCCATAGAACTCATGGGGCTCGACGTCGCTTTCGTCTCTCGGCAGGCCATCAAGTCCCAGACCCTAGTCGACTTCGTCACCGAGTGGACCGAGGCTCAGAAACCGCCGGCCCTCGACAGCGTCGAGTATTGGACGATGTACTTCGACGGGTCGTGCATGCTCAAGGGCGTGGGGGCTGGGGTCCTCCTGATTTCCCCAAAGGGGGACAGGTTCCGCTACGTGTTGCAGTTGCAGTTTCGCGCCTCCAATCATGCGGCCGAATACGAGGCGCTCCTCCATGGCTTGTGAATGGTCACCACCCTCGGCGTTCAGCGCCTCTACGTCAAGGGCGACTCCGAGCTGATCGTCAGTCAAGTAATGAAGACTTTCAGCTGCCGAGACCCGAAGATGGAAGCGTACTGTCAAGAGGTCCGCAAGCTCGAAGACAAGTTCGATGGACTCGAAGACAAGTTTGACGCCCTCTCCAAGATGGGCTCAGAGCGCGAGCCGGTTCCCGACGGCGTCTTCCTCGAAGTCCTCACTAAACCCTCCATCAGGGTCGCGGAAGGGCCACCCATCGAGGGATCGAGTGGCGAGCCGACCCCAGGACCAGGGGCAGAGATCATGGCACTCGCCCCCGACTGGTCCCACGACTTTTTCGCTTACCTTCAGGACGGCACTCTCCCGGCCGATCCCAACGGAGCCAGGAAGGTCATGCGACAGGTCAAGGCCTACGTCATCTCGGACGGCGAGCTCTACAACCCCAGTAGGAGCAGAGCGAACCTCGAAAACGATCAGCCCAGCGCCGCCTCAACCGGAGGTCGCAAACGGCACGAGGCTCGGGGCAACTGTCGGGATCACATACCCCAGGTACCTGACAGCCTGCACTCGTACGCGTGAAGCGCCGGATTAGGGGTCGGCAACCGCGCGATCTAACCCCCAAGGCGGCGATCTACGACGGCCAAGTCTTAGCCGCCTTGAGGCGCACGGAGACTCTGACCTCTGAAAACCGACCCCCAAGGAGCGACCCCCGGGGAGTAGGTACGGTGTAATAGCACATTTACTTCGGCGGCCAACCGCCATCGGGACGAGATTCACCACGGCAACACTTCAGCAGAAAGCTGCAACGGCTACTAGACAAGACACGACAGCACTGTAGCGGGCACTGCAGTGTCGGACAGGCGCCACCGTGCCCGCCGCTGCGCGCGACGCGACAGGTCACGACCACGGCTGGACGAAGCGAAATGAAGGCGACGACAGCGAAAGGGCCCACCTGTCAGCAAGACGGCAGGATCGCGTAGGGCCCACCATCTGTAAACTCGGACCCCTCTCCTATATAAAGGGAGGCCCAGAGAGCGATAGAGACACACGACACAAGATAACAAATCCACAAGACCACGAAGAACAAACCAACGAACTCGACTAGAGCCCAGGGTTCTCGCATCTTTTCGGGCGAGCACCCCCTCTCATCCACGTTCCAATCTTCCTCCACCTGTTCTGGATCCTCTCGCGAAGAGAGAATCTAGCTTTTGTAATATTATCATCGAGATAATCCGCTCCCTGGACGTAGAGTATTACACCGCTCGAGGTGGTCTGAACCAGATAAAAAAACTCTTTGAGTCTTCTTTAAACTAGACCATATCGAATACGAAGGCACGCTGCCTCACGATCGTATACTTTTACTGTGTCAGTGTCAGAACGCCGACAAGTATCATCCAATTACTAGAATGTAATGTGTTAGCATCGACAACTTAAGCTCTTGTTTACTGTGTTAATTAAGTCAGGTTCTTTTGTGGCCAGTGGCGGATCCAAGTTCACCTTATGCCAGGTGCTAAATCAATGAGCAGTGCTAAAACTATCAAGATTAAGTAAAGTTTATATATTTGTAAGCTACTTTTTACCTTTTTAAACAGCAAAAACAGCTACCGGATGTGTGCCACGCATGTCACCAGCAATGTGGCAAACAATCGTTTCTTGGCATGGTTGTTCGATCATATTAAAATGGAGTGATATACAGAATTATGAACGAAATGATTAAATTTACGAATAAACAATACATAATTCATAGCCATAAACAATCACAAGAACTGACTACTTCCTGCCACGCTTAGGAGCAACACTCCTACTTATATTAGGCTGTCGCGCCCGCGAAGAGATCATCTGACGCTTTGCGATCTGACAAGCACCCGTTGATCCTACGTTCCACGGCGTGGATTTGTTGGAGGCTGTGATCTACAGTGAACAGCTGAAGTCATCGCCTGCTGACGCGTTCGTCCGTCTGACGCTAGTCCGGCGAGCTCGCTCCGTCGCGGCCTACGCCGCACTCTAACGTGGTCCGGGAGGTGTGGAAGAGGAACAACCTACCGTATGAAGCAAAAACTCAATATCAAACCAAATTACCTGGTGCTGTTTCATTCGAGTACTCATTCCGGTTTACAAAGAAAGTCATTTTAGATAATGACACGGTCTCTAAAATATAATTTTAAATTTTATTTTCTATTAAAAATATTTATTAAAAAGTTACAAATTTATATTTTATAAAATTTATACTTTTATAAAAGTATTTTTAAAATAAATCTAATCATATTTGAGCAATATTTGAGCAAAACATTATTCTAAACGACTTCTTTTTTGAACCGAAGAGAGTATGTTTTTTTTGATAGCATGAGTCCGCACTTTCATGTAGCAGTAGCAACAATGAACAACATTAACAACAAAGCCTTTACATAGAATGAACGTGCATTTTCATGATGTCTTAACTATTTTTACTTTATTACTACTCCTACTGCTACAATGCACCTAAATTTCCTCCCTCTTTTGGCTGGAAAAATAGAGGTTTTCAAAACTGCACAAATGTTTTGACTCTTCGAATTTTTCAGCAAGGCTATGGTGGAACTAATGAAGATCAGATGTGAAGCATGTCTGTCTGACTTGAGTGTATCTGATCCTTGCAGAGTATGGATAAGCTTTGTAACTCTTAATGCTTATGTTTTGTTTTTTTAGCGTAATGCTTATGTTTGATTAGGGAATGAAACATTCTACTAGTTACAAACTGTGTGCTCTTAGAGATGCAGAAATTTCACAGAAATCACACAAAAATTAAACATAAAATAGTTTAATTTTATAGGAAAAATGTAGAATTTTTTTCCTCTTCCCAAGGAGGCCTAAGGCACTCCGATTCAACGGTGAGTGGCTCGTCGAACAACTGAAGAGCTAATAGTTGAATGTCTCTGAGCCGTTGATGGTTTCAACGGCGACCAGTTCAGCTCCCTATGCATCTGAGCCGTTGACGGTTTCAATGTCTCTACTCGCAACCTTAGCTGCAAATCCGAGGCTCAAATCTGTAATCCTGGCAGTGCTGGCATCTACAACACTCCGCCTATCGCCAAAAAACCAAAATCTTGTTTTGTCTATAGCCTGAAACTGTCAACGTACGGGCCTTGGTACGGTCACCACTGAGCCAGGCGCAGACGTATTAGTAGTACAAATTAAGCATCTGAGCAACTGCTTCTGTTTGCTGGCCGGCCAGAGCCTAGCCGAGATCCTTCTGTAAACGGCTCTCCATTTGCAGTTCAACCGGGCCAGTCTGGGTGTGTCCAGGTCTGGACGCTCCATCGTAGATCACTGCAGGAAGACAACGGTAAGAAATTCATCCTAATAATTTGTTTTGTTGCTGAGTAGATATGCGCGTAATTGAATTAATGGTAAATGGGTGCTGAACCCCGGAGGAATTTGCTTGTTATGGTCATGAGAATGTCCAGATATGGTCAACTGTCTTCTTGTAATGTAATTTTGGTACTTGAACTGAGGCCCAGGAGTTGACTATTTTTCACCAGCTACTACTATGCAAAATATCAGAAAATATTTTTCACTGGTACTAAATTTGATCATCGATCTCACCTACAGGGATAATGTTTTTATGAAAATTATGGCCGAACTGTGCTTCCTTGTAGTAAAGAAAGCCACCGTTTTGGTGATCATTTATTTTCGTGACTATTCTTTAGGCCTCCTTTGTTAATTAAAGGGAACTTGTGGAAATCCTGCATTTCAATGTAGGCCTTGCATTATTTTGAGGGAATAAATGAGATCTAGGTTACTGACTGCAAGGTTGGCGATTGAACTCTTTTACCCGAGCCATTAGATACATTAACTAACTATTATTGCACTCAATATCTCAATTTATCCTATAGCTAAATCCTTCAGAATTTCTTAGTGACTGATGTTGGATTAACCTTTCATACTCTATGTGAAATGTCAAAACCTTTCTTCTTTTGTGGAGGACATCTCGTACACGACCATTTATAAATTACGCAGCCCAGTGCATGTTTTCAATGATAATCTTTTAATAAGATTAAGATAAAATCATTCTTCATTATTGTTATATTAGATAACAAAAATATAGGCGAGAAGGATATCTTACTTTGTTTTCTATTTTAATTTTAGATAAGATCATTGTTCCCAATGCAGTTATACCTTGTGCTATGGATGATCTGACTGACTGTCTGCAATTCAAACAATGAAGTCTAGCAACAAATCTAATTCAAATTCTGAGAAATTTCAGTACACGATGGAGAATACTCCTGGGCTCTATGCATCTTCTCAGACATTTATTGATACAACAAACGAGTGCAATAGTTTGGGGCAGCCTTTGCATCCACCAAACTCCATGAACTGCTATCCTCCAGTGCCGTCAACCATCAACAATGATCATCATGTTGGAACACCAAGTCGGAATGTAACGAATGCAGTCGACAATCAGGAATATAGCTGGTTCAACTCTGATATAACCCTCAGCTACATAAACAACCGGTTCATGGAGGAAGGCAGCAATGACAAAGTCAAATTAGATCACGGAGAATCTGCCTTTAAAGCTATGGAGGAGCCTTTCTACGGATTGCTTGGACAGAATCATCCGATTTGTCCTCGGCTATTACCACTTCTTAGCTGTGATTATCTAAAGAACCTTGAAGACAACACTAGCAAGTCTCATCAGGAGTGGTGTAGTAGCTCCCCTGTTGGTAATGACTTGAGCAATAATCACTCAAGCAGTGACAACTTGGAAGGCTCTGAAGCCCCATGGAGCTTGTCTGCCATTGTTGGGGGGAGGAATATGTTTACTCAAACTAGTCTGAATGTAAGTGACCTTTCCATTACCGAAAAGCCAAGCAAAGTTATTCGATCTGTTGAGGTAAATAACAGAGACACAAGCAAGCATCCATCACTTGAGGTTCAAAATCGAAAAACTTATCCACACGCAGAAGATTTTGATTCGTTGGAAGGAAGGAGTACCAAGCAGCTTGCTATTTCTTTTGACGAGACTGTTAGAGATGAGATGTTTGACAATGTTCTACTCTCGGGGCATAAGCCAGCAGACGGAGGTTTGGTTTTTCTAGGAACCATGGCAACAAAATCAATAAATAACTCACAGAACAATCAAGGAAGAGCATCAGCCCGGCGAAAGAAAAAGGGCAAGAAACAGATGAAGAAAGAGGTAGTGGATCTGAGATCCCTCCTTATCCATTGTGCACAAGCAGTTTCTGCTAATAACCATACCTTAGCAAGTGACATACTGAACACCATAAGGCAACATTCGTCAGCAAGTGGGGATGGTTCTCAGAGGCTAGCATTTTGCCTAGCGGATTGCCTTGAGGTACGATTAGCTGGAACTGGGGGTCAGATTCGTCACAAGTTAACCTCTACACAATATAATGCAAGGGACGTGTTGAAGCTAGTCCATTTATATATATCAGGAAGCCCCTTCTTGAATGCAGCATACTATTTAGCAAATAAAACCATCCTTGATGTCTCAATGGGAAAACCAAGTCTCCACATTATTGATTTTGGTATCTACTATGGTTTTCAATGGCCATCGCTATTTGCGCAACTCGGAGAGAGGGAAGGTGGACCTCCAAAGATTCGGATCACAGGTGTTGAGGTACCCCAGACAGGTTTGCAACCAGATAGAATAAATATGAACGCAAGGCAGCGGTTAACTGAATATGCTGAGATGTTCAATATACCTTTTGAATATCGAGGAATATCATCAAATTGGGATACCATATGTCCGGAAGATTTCAACATTGAAAAGGATGATGTGCTCATAGTGAACTGTATATACCGAATGAAGAATCTGGGCGATGAGACAATATCCGTTAATAGTGGAAGGGATAAGGTCCTCAATACCATAAGAATGATGAAGCCAAACGTTTTTGTGGTTGGAGTTCAGAATGGATCATATAGTACTCCCTTCTTTTTGACACGTTTTAAAGAGGTCATGTACCACTATAGTGCATTGTTTGATGTTCTTGATAAAACTACTCCACCTGAAAAAAATGAGGAAAGGGTGATCATGGAGAGGAGATACTATCAAAAAGTACTTACCAATGTCATTGCATGTGAAGGATCGGAAAGGATTGAGAGGCCAGAGAGTTACAAGAAATGGAAGGCAAGAAACTTGAGGCTCGGCTTTGAGCACCTCCCATTGAATCCAGACATTGTGCAAGAAATACAAGATACGGTGAAAAAGTTCTATCATAAAGAGTATGTCGTTTGCGAAGACGATAAATGGCTATTATTGGGATGGAAGGGGAGAACAATCTATGCATTATCCACGTGGAAACCGAATGAGTCAAATGGTGATGATTAAGGACAGCATATTTTCTACCACAGCACAAAAGCACATGTCTAATCCTGGAGCTCTTGGATGTCTTAGATTGTGTTCTAAGGCTCAAGCCTCTGGTTATGCAATGTCTGGCTTCTATCATGAAATGGCTACCAAATTTTGAACATTATTCTGTTGAACATTATGTGGGCAGCAAACAAACTTATTTCCGTTATATGTACTGGTTTTTATAGAGACACATTGAACATTAATCGTGGGCTGTTGCAAGTATCAAGAGAACTATAGAAACATAATCTGATGTAAAATGGGAAAATGCAAAGACCAAGATCAGTTTGACAATCCAAAAACACAGTAAAAGAATCTTTCTGCAGGTGAAAGGAAAGTGATGTACTATGCTGTTCATGTTTGAAGAAGCAAATTTTGATGCGAAATAAAAAAAATGAAGTCCAAGTTGAGAGTAATAATGCCAATAAATAGTAACATAAATGTTTGTCTATAGATCAGAGAAATATGAAACTGCTGTAATACTGTCAATTACAGTTTTTTTTTGCCATCGGCTGTTGCACACTCGTGTTTGCTTGCTTCCAACATCTGATTGTTTGTGCTTAGTAGAAAAGCACAAAAGAGAAAATCAAATTTATATGCAAAAATAATAAAAATTATAACATTAGAAAAACTTCAAAGCAAATGCCAACAGAAATAGAGTTGATGGTATCTAGCACCCGTCTCCAATGGACGTATATCAGCGATGGGTACCTAATACCTGTCTCTAATGTGTATATATCTGCGACGTGTCCTCAAAGCCTGTCTGTGATGTTTGAACTTTAGAGACGAGTACAAAATGCCCATCTCTGATGAACAACATCAGATACGGGTACAAAATTACGTTCTAATGTACGGTGACCAACGAATATTAATGACATGCTTAATTCTAGCCATCACTCATGTATCATTAGCGACGGATGTTTTTAGGGTGTCGCTAATAGTGATGTCTTCTTTGTGTCAATCTATGGTAGTGATGATCAGTGTTAGAACCGGTGTTCTCTCCAACAACCTGCATGCACCGGCGCGCCATGATCTGTTCTTCTGTTCGCCCAATACTGCAAGACCAGGAACTCTCCACACATTCAGCAGGTTGTTAGCCGTTAGAGGATGGTAAAATCCACTGCTCACGTATTGTGTAATTAGCCTATAAGTAGGCCTGTTGATCGGTTGCACACTGCTTCTATTCCTCTTAAATGTTACCAGAGGGCTCATCCTTAGATCTGTTTCCTCCTTCACCATGAGTGACAGACTCAGCGCTGTTGCATCCTCTACCAACGCAGAGCTCCGCTCCTCCTCCACCCCTGCGCTTGGCATACTGTCATCACCGGCTTCTGACATCTCAAACACAGCCACGACATCTACTTCTTCTGCTGGCAAACCATTTTCTCATGCCATCCACAGCATTAACATCAAGACTCTTGTCCCCAACACACTTGATGTCAAGTCCTTCAACTACATCAAATGATGTACCCTGTTCCTCATCGTGCTTGGCAGGTTCAACCTGCGGGACCATGTCGAAGATGTCAAGCCGCAGCATGACGATCCAGTGTGTGTGGCTTCAAGAAAATCTCACTGTGATGACTCCTACAAAACAATCTCCGATCATCTTCTTGATATGCTTCTCAAGCTGAAAGATCCCACGGTGTACCGGGTCTGGGAGAATCACTTCACCGGGAAAAAAAAGCCAGCCGTGCCATCACCATTGAGGCTTTGTTTCATGGTTTCACTCAAGGTGAGTTATCAGCTAATGACTATTGCCATCTGCCACTGCCTTTGATGACTGCGACACCCTGATCCCATTATGCGCCCACCTTCCGGCGGCAACGACCGTGGTCATGGTCTTGGTGGCCGAATAGGCAGACATGGCTGTGGCAGTCGCAACTCCGGGAACGTCGCTGTCCTCAACACCAACAGCTGCGGAGTTTTTTTAATAATACTATTTTATTACTTTTTTTTACAGAAATAATACCTAAAATTATAAAATAACAAATATTCAATCGTACGTTGGATGTTCGAAATATGATTAGTCGCATATTGGAAATACGAACAAAGCTTTGTCGCACGCTGGATGATTAGTCGCATAACCAATATGCGACATGGTGGGACCACCTATTTCACGGGCGGCATTTGCATAGGCCGTCAGAGTTCTCAAATGACGGTTGTTCGACTTCTCTCTTGTCGCGCGCTGGGCGTTCGAAATTTCCTAGTCGCATTCTGGTTATGCGACTTCGCTCCCCATTTAATCCCCGCCTGCCCCGCAACACTCTCTTCGCTCTCTCTCTCGCCACTGACGGCGTTCGGTGATGGCGGGGCGTGGCACGCAGGCTGGCTGGCCACGGAGCGGCTGGGGAATGGGGCAGAGGAAGGCCGGCGGCCTGGGCCAAGGGCAGCAGCGTCTGCCCGAGTGGTAAGTTTTTTTTTTAATTTCTGTTTTGTGTTATATTTTTTTAGTTTCTATTTTTAGTGTAAATAAGGTAATAATGTAATGTGAATAGATTATTCCATTTTTGATGTGGCAAACTAAGTTAGAATGTGATATTGTGGAGCTACTATATATTAGTTAGCATATGATATTAGAGTAATATTATTATGGCAGTATAGTAGTAGTGTTAAGGATAAAGTAACGTATGATAGAAATACTGATACACACTCATTGAAATTATAGGGGATAAATAAAATATATTATTAATGATACATTGTTCTTAAACTTCTGTTAGGTACCAGTGATACCAGTATGATAACTCTTAGAATTTACTACGGTACTGGAGAAATTCAAAATGGTCCAATGGCGTTGACTTGAGTAATTTTCCTTATGTGGATGTAGAGCACCCTAATCTCGATTCTTCAAGAATGATGGACATCATTGTGTGGTTGGCAAAATTTTTCCAGATAGATAGTACTATTTATTCAGTTAAGGTGCAATGTTTGTACATTTGGATATTCCATCCAGTTTATTGGGAGTTGAAGTCCGTGTGTCGGATAATGAAGTGGTTCTAATGATTGGATTGGTGTCAGAGAAGGAATGATCAATTCATTATATTTGTGCAGCTTTATTTAAAAGAAGTAAATGAACATAATGATGCTGAGGTTGTTGAGGGCTGGGCTGATGTTGGAGATATTGATGAAATAATTGTTGCAGAGCTTGAAATCGTAATGCAATGTATGAGGCTGAGCATGTGTTGCTTGGTGGTGATGATGACGACGATGAGGAAGGCGATGACAATGTGGGTGGAGGTAATCCCATCCCAGATGAAAGGAATAGACCTAACAAACCATCAATGAAAGTGATGGATATCGAACGTTCTTGTTGGGAGTATGGTTCAAGCATGATTCACATGAATCAGGATTTTCCTAATAAGTCTGAACTGAAAGATGTTGTAGGATGTTGGGCGGTCTTATACCATAGAGAAGTGTGGACTGTTAATTCTAGTCCTTACAAGCACAGTGTGAAGTGTAGAAATGATGGATGCAGTTTTTATGTGCATGCATACAAACCGAAGAATGTGACTCATTGGTTGGCCTCTAAAGTTTGTGAACATGGTTGCACACTGCAAAATGTTGGTTGATTGCAAGTAAATTGTACATAAAGATTATTGGAAAGCGGGGTATGGAATGTTCGTACATCTAGGAGACAATCTTAAGGCAATTCAAGTATAATATTAGCCATCAAATGGCTTGGATGACGAATCAGAAGGCATTAAAAATGCGTTGGGGGCACCTATGAGGCTTCGTATTGTAATCTTTCGCGCGTGCTTGATATTTTGAAGCACTTGGTGAGACTTATTAGAGGCACTGCCAGCCCTTGGTGAAGGATTGGACCCTCCAAATGTTCGAAGGAGGTCATCGAGACACATCAAGTGTTTCTCACACTAGATTGAAGCTGAGCCAAAGGAGAAATAATATACAATTGGGTCATTAGAGGGTTGCATAGATTACCTATAAATGGAATTGTCAAAGGTATGTTGCATGGGCCCATTCGATACTCCCAATCTGTAGCTCAACTATGGATACTCCATATTGTTTTCATATGATGAAGCATTTGGCGGAATAGAATAAGAAATCCATACAACACATGGTGCGTAGCATAGGCGTAACAGAGTATCGCTTTGAGGTAAACTTAAGAGGAGTGAAAAGTGAAACAAGAGTTGTTATTCATGAAATTAGCTTAGGAGCCAAATTAAATGAGTGTACATGCAATAAGCCAAAGCTGCTACATATTCCATATTCTCATGTTTTTGCAGCAGTGTCACAGGTTGGTGTGCAGACGTCATTATATGTTTCACCGATTTACTCAAAAAAAAATGTGATGCGTACCTGGACTAGGGAGTTCCATGGATTTGACGCATTTTTTGACTTCACATATTATGATAGAGATACGGTGATTTGTTTACTCCATCTGGATTTGCATAGGCATTGTCATGGGTAAGGTGGTCGTCCGCAGACTAGGCGCATTCTAAATGATATAGATGAAACCAAAGTTTGGGGCCCTATCAGGCGATGCACTGAATGTGATTAGTATGGTCACAAAAAAAAAGGATTGTCCACTGAATAAAGAAGGTGAAGGTGGAGCATCAACTTTTACCCAACGTAGGGGGTCATCGTGGTGAACAATGTGGAGAAGCATATGATGGACATACTTTATTTGTCATGTGTATTGTACTAGTGTATGACTATAATTTTATATGTTTTTGTTGTAACTGATAAATGTAATGTAATTTACTATTTTTTATGTTAATGTTGTTGGAAAATGTCTATGTTTTTAAAACATTTGCACATCTAATATTTCTATCTTTGACTATTGTATGGGTTACATTTAATGCAGCAATGGACACGCATTACGAGCTCCTGAATCGTTCTCTAGACCAATGTTACTGTGCTTTCGATGTTGCCACACATAGAGTAGCAGATGTGCCTGTGTTGATGGCTCATACACTAGTGAGAGCTTGGTGTCTTCATCCACGGTGGTTGCCCAGGTTTTGTGTAATTCATCTTATTTTATAGTTTCTGCAAATATATATGTTGATATATATGCTAAAATTAATTATATTTATTGCAGGTTATCTAGAGCTAGATTGCTCTCTTTGGCACGAATGATTGAAGCTATTGACGATGATTAGGAGGACATTGATGCTCATGTTTTTTATTATTTCAATTCTCACAAAATGTTCACATTTTAATATTATTTCCTTCATGACAATCGGACTTGGTGCTTGACATCTACACAAAGGCTACTACGACGGCATCTCACCTTTGAGATACCAGTAGCCACTATGTGAGATACATCTCGAGGAGGTCCTCACTGCATTTCTCGTTTAGTAGCGAAGGGCCATCCTATTGTAGCGAAGGGCCATCGTATTGTCAAGCTTGCTTTTTGCCAACAGCTGGACAGTGCACCCCGTCAGTCGCCTACTGCTCCCCAGCCGACACAGGCTCCTAGTACCATTGGCAGAGAGCAAATGTACAGTGCTCAGGTCTACAACAATGCACCTCTTCCACGCCCAAAATAGTAGGCAGATCGACCTCTCAGTGGCCTCCTCGAAGCCCTTCAGGCAGTGATTGGATATTCACTGGACAGCACTACCACCCTCCAGGACCTCCACATCCTCATGAAGCAGGAGGCTCCACTTGGTAGGTTCCTCTACATCCATCAGGTGCATATTGTCCTTTACCATTAATACTATGCTACTATGTCTGTACTTGAAATAATAACTGAAGTTCCTATGATGTAATGCACAGATACCTCATTTTGAGAGTGCAGGAGTTTATGAGTTTGTCACCACCCACTAGTGAGTCCGTATTTGCAGATATTAGTACACCTATGGACGAGGTGTCACAGTTGTACGGGGACACCTTTGCCCACTAGCATACTCAGCCTGACCTTGGTACTACTCAAGGTTGCAGCTATTGACATAACAACGTGGTCCCCAAAACTGGTACATTCCATTGACGTACGACCACACTCTACGTGGAGATGCAAATATCCCAGCATCAGCATGCAGGAGGAAGCGAGGTAGAGGCGGGGGTCAGGGTCATGGTCATTGTCATGGTTGATGTCTACAGCACTTTACGTACTTCTGTACTACGATCATTTCTGCATCCATTGTCATACTTTCCATATTTACATTATCATTATTGCAATATAGTATATGTGACCCATCATACTCAAGTCAACATCACCTGCAAAAGGTGATGCTGGTTGGACTATGGCTGCTACATCACCTTCACGCTGAGATAAAGCACATGACAGAAATAATGGCCATATTATGAATTGTAAGCTTCATGATCTTTGAAGTCCCCTAAAAGGTATGAACTGATTTTAGTGATTGAATGAACACAGTAGGTAATGGTTGTGATTGTAAGTTCCACCCCGCTACTTCTACTACAATATGGTGGGCTTGCTCGATGGATCACAAGGACGACCCCAAGAACAGAAGTTTCGAGCTTCAGTGGACCAAGGCTAAGTACTAGCTAGAGAGTACATAGGATCGTCGGTACTATTAAAGGGGTTCAAATCATTCATTCTCAAGTCATATAAGTGTTAGAGAGGTATGAATGCTCTTAGTTACCTCGAAAAGCACTGAAGATGGCACAGAAAATGAAGCCAAAGTCATGTCAAAGACGAAGGCAGTTGCAGATGAGTCACCGGATAGTCCGATGAGCCAGAAGAAGCTAGTCAAGAGAGGTGCTATCAGGAGTTGAGAAGAAGAAGTCACCGAAGAGTCCGGTGAGCCAGAAGATGAAGTCCAAGATAGGTGTCTCTGAAAGTCCAAAAGTGAGAGTCACCAGACAGTTCGGTGAAGATACGCACCAGAAGTCTGATGTCATATGAAATGGCTTCCAGAGAGGGTAATTCTCTGGTCTGCTGAAAGAAAGGAGTTACCGGACAGTCTGATGGTGCACCAGACAGTCCGGTGAGAGGAGTCACTGGATAGCCTAGTGATTGGAAAAAGCTGTCAGATTTATGACATCACATTCCAACAGTTGTTTCTGGGCTTGGTGCATATTTAAACTGTGGAGGGGGGCGTTTTGCCATGTGCTTAAGGTCTAAATTGCTGAAGCAAACTTGTCAGAGGCCAAAGAACACAAAAAAGAGAGCACAAAACAAAATTGGAGATATTTGGTGCTAGTAGGAGAGTAGTGGGAGCATTCATACACTTTTAGAGCTTATAGGCTTTGAGAAGAGTGATCTTTGTCTATTACTCTTGTTTTGACAGTCTAGACCGGCTAGAAGTCGGTGTTCAAGCTTTCGAGGAGATTGTAAAAGACGACGCCAAGTTTGTGAGCTGTTTCAGGTCCTCCGCTTGAAAGGGACATCAAGAGAGAGTGCCCAGAGCCTTGGAGGCCTGCTCTACCATGAGGGCCGTCGGTGACTTTACTCTGAGAGTGAAGCATATCCTTGGGAGCACTGTATCAAAAACGGCAAGAAGGACCAAGACTCCGATGGGAGTGGTCAAACGAGGATTAGGGAAAGGCGACAACATTCTCAGATCTCGACAAAAATCGTTGAGCATTCTCTTGGCTCTCTCTTTCTCTTCATATCATTGAGTAGAGTTATAGTTTGCTTTACAATTCCTCTTGGTGGCTATGGTGCTTGTGCTTGCTTGTTATTTTTATCTTGTCACTAGCATACGGTTTGAGTCTCGTAGTTTGAGTTGGTAGTGAATTAAGTCCTATAAGTCCATCGATTCAACCCCCTTCTCAGTGTCCTTGATCCTTACAAGTGGTATCAGAGTCAAGTGCTCTTTTTTTGTCTTCACCACCTTGAGTAAGGATGTCGAACAGGATAGAACATCCATCCGTATTCGATGGTGACGATTACTTGTATTAGAAGGCCTGTATGCAAGCCTACCTAGAGTCAATCGATGGGAAAACGTGGCATGTGACCCAAAGCGCTACAAATGCGAATGAGAGACTTGATCTCATCTTTGAGTGCATTTTTAAAAATATCTTTTTTAGGATCAATGCATCTTGCACCGCTCATGAAATTTTGTCTCAATTGCAAAATATCCATGAGGGCTTCACCGAGGCTAAGAAAGAGCGTTATTGTGTTCTTACGAACAAATATGACTCTATCACTATGTTGCCACATGAAATGGCTAACAATGTTTACTCTCGTCTGCATGTAGGGGTGGAGGAGATCAATGCCTTGGGCCTCAAGAGCAAAATTGATGACATTGAGATCATGAAAAAATTGTTGAGGATGTTGCCGCGAAGCTACCACTTCATCGTCACGTGTATCTTTCAAGCCAAATTGGCGAACATCTCTGTGAATGTCATGCTTGGGAAGCTTATGGCATATGAGAGATATATGTTGGGTACTCCATCGACACTCAATTGCTCAAGAATCTTGCTCTACAAGTTGAAGAATCTCCCAATGGTAAGAGCAAGAAAAACAAGAAGAAGGTAGAGGATGATGAGGACGATGAGAGCGACAATGAGGACCTTGCGCTCCTAATGAAGAAAATTTTTTGCAAGGAAAGACCCTCATCCTCAAAGTGAAACTCCGGATGCTTTAATTATGGCAAGAAAGGTTATTTTGCCAAGGAGTGTCTCAAGCCCAAGAAGAGAGCAAGAAGCAAGCTACAAGTGAGAGTGATGATAAAGAACAAGCCTTAAAAAAATTCAAGAAAAAGTTCTTTGTTAAGGAGAAAAGCACGGGAAAGGAAAAGAGGAAGTCCTCGCACAAGGCCTATATTGTTGGTGAGTGGCTCACCGATGATGATTCAGATTCCTCCTCCTCAAGCGAAGATGAAGATCTTGCGGGTATCACTATGACAAGCTCCAACAATGAGATTCCAGCACCACCTCTATGCTTGATGGCCGAAGTTGAGGGCTACATGGATGAAGATGATGATCTTGAAGAAGAAGAGGAGGACTATGATGACGATGATGATGATGCTCTAAGCTATGATGATCTAGAACTCATCCTTGAGAATGCCAACAAGACCATCATAAAGAAGAACAAGAGGATCGAGGTGGTGACCAAGGAGCATGAAGTAGCGGTATACTGAGTTCGGGAGCTTGAGGGTGAGCTCAATGCCCTAAAGCAATCTTATGATGCTCTTCGTGAATCCTATGAGTCTCTCAAGGAAAAGCACATAGAGCTAAATGAGAAGCATAAAGCATTGATCCTCTCCCATGAAGCTCTTGACTTTGACTCTCTTTAACTCTCCTAAGCATTGAAACGAAGCTTCTACTTCTTGTGATATAATCCTCTCCAAGGAGAGCATTTCTCTTGAGCCTAGCATTTTGAAGGAATACACGAGGCTCAAGGAGGAGAGAGAGGCCGTGATGGATGCCTTTGAGAGGCTCACTAGAGGAAGGCAAATTCAAAAGAATATCCTAAGCTAGAACCTTGTCAACAACCACAACCATAAGGGTTTAGGATAATATTTTTCCTCTATCAAGATCATTGGCAATGAAGATGAGATCCCCGCTTGGATGGTTCCGCTCATGACGGATGACTACTATTATGAGAAGTGTTGCCTTGATGGTCACCGAGCCAAGGATTGCCCCAAGGTGAGTGAGTCTAAGATTATGCCTAATGCTAACTTTTCCACAAGGATGTGCACTACAAGCTTTTAGGGACAAAGATAGAAAGGTGAAGACCAAGCCACTTGGACCACCAAATGACAAGAGGACAATCAAGAAGATATGGGTCCTCAAGGTGATCATGGACCGAGAGAGAAAGCCAATACTCTCCTGGGTTAAAAAGAAGAAGTGAAGGGACCAAAGGTGGTGGATCGTGAAGATAAATTGAAGATTTTAGAAGTCCACCACATGTGATCGAGTTTCAACGCCAATCTACTTTTTAAGGAGGTTTTCTCTTGTACATAGTAGAGTAGGTTTCTTTTCTTGTCTTGCATGGTCGTTAGGACTCCTTCATGGACTAGATGTTTGCACTATCATGCATCATGTGTAAAAAGATAAAAGAAAAGAACAAAAAAAGTCAACGCCTAACCATCTTGAGATATCCATAAGCATCGGAAAAGAGCTTGAGAATGTGGTTTGGCTATCTCAAGGCAAAGCGGTGGACTTATGGTGAATAAGCTTGAGATGTGCCAAATTTGGCATTTGATATTTTTTTATGCAATGTCCTTAAATTTGCTTGCATCTACATAGCATGTTTTAAATTCCTTGCATTAGCTACCTTGTTTGCCATGCATTGCATATAAGAACCACGGAGGAGGCGTTATTCTGGGAGAAAGTGACTACATTGCCTGTATGGATTCACACACTTCTCAAAGAACAACTAAATCAATTATGATCTACATATCCATTGAAACTTGTGTCTAATGGTCTCTAAGATTCCCACTTACGCGGACCATGAACATAGGTTCATATATTCCCTTTTTTGGCTCCTTCCCGCTTTGGTTTTTATTGCTCGATTTTATTGCGATTTGCAAAAACTATAAACCCTTTGAGGGTTATCTATTTGCAAAGGAGTGTTTGAGAGTTTCTTTTCTAGGCATGTGTGGTGTTTATTTGGTTCTTCCATGAGGATACTTGAATTCTAGAAAGAAATTCTTTGATTATGCAATTTCTTGATGTCATGGGACATTCTGGCACCTTCACCGGATAGTCCGATGATTGCATCTTTGTGATCAATCAACACAACATAATCAGATAGACACCAGACATTCTGGCGAGTTCACCAGACAGTCTGTTGATTGGAAGATGAAGCGGTTGCTTCTCTAGAATCGAAACTCGACAGACACCAGACAGTCCGGCTATTCGTAGTTATCGGACAATCTCAACGACTCGACAATCCGGTGATTTTGTTTGTCAGTGAAATCTCAGCCATCTATTTCCTTTGTTTTCAATCCATGCCGTTGATTTCTTTTTATCTATCCCGCACGTGCTTCCTTGATTTTCACCATTTCTCGTGCGTCTCACCACCGACCGATGCCCGCCGTCCTCGCCACCTCTGTCACCGCCTGTCATGTGCCGCACATCGCCACCCTACTCGAGCCACCGCAGCGTCCTCTACGCTCCATGCCATCGCGCCCTGCTCTGCGCCGCTGCCCCGCCCACGCTACCCTGCGCCCTCGCCAATCATCACCGCAGCCTCGTCGTGTGGCATCCCCGCCAAGCGCCGCCCCTTGTGATGCACTGCCTCTTTGCCGTGCGTTGCCACTCGCCTGTGCCGCCTCGAGCTCATTTCTTTCCAAAATCCTTAGTAGAGTTTTGCTTCCGGGTGATCGGACGTGCTTTCGAGGTATCTTATTGTTATTTTCAGCTTTCTTCTTCTCGGGGTATTGATTCTATGATTCCTATTTCATCATAAATGCCCCGCATGCCCTAGAGTTGATTAATTGCATAAAATTGGTATAGTTGTTAAAAGTTCAATCTTTTATTGCCAATTGATGTGATTAGTTGACATTCTCTGTACTTAGTGCCATATTGAGGTTTCTTTTTCATGTTTTGATAAGGCGTTGAGTCTCCCTATCGCTAGTGTCACAATTTGAGTGCTTGTCTATTATTTGAATTGTGCCATTAGTCCGTTGATATCAGCGTTGGTCATATTTGCTTCATTTGATTTTGATATGTCCTTGCTTCAATTGCTAGGTTTTTTTGTGAGTCACTTGCCTGCGATGCTTACAACCTTTATCTATTCCTATGTGGTGTAGTGACAGCTTGGTCAGTTGCTCAGAGGACAGAGGACAGGGTCAGAGGTTTCAGTGGTAGTTTAGATCTCTCTTGGACGGATTAAGAGCCAAGTTATTAATCCTATCTTATTGAGTCAGCTTGTCAGTGGTTCATTCAGTGATAGTAGATCATTTTATGACGGTGGACAATATGGGCCAACAAAGACCGTATGCAGAGGAGAAGAGGAAAGAGAAGGCCTTAGAGCCAGAGAAGAAGAAGATGAGGACATGAGATCTAGACTGGGATCGTGCACTAGCAGTAGTGGATACAGATGTACCTCCACAGAGGAGTGGAGCGTTAAGGATCACAAGTATAGAGGGACTGGGGGAGCTGAGGAGGTCGACCCATCAGAGAGTGGTGACTGTACCCCTTGTCGAAGAGATGCAGTCGCGAAGAGCTCCTGTCAGTCGTTCACGGCAATCGAGAACCATGGAGGGAGAGGCACCCCAGCAGATTTCACCATCGAGGCCACAGAGATGTCCTCATTCGAGAGTTGGGGTTTGCTCAGTATGCACAGCTAGAGCCGAGAGAGCTCGTCGGGCCATGGCCAGAGTTATTGAGGAGGAGGTTGATCTGTTGAAGATCAGGGGCCCGGCCATGAAGGCTAAGAGGAGAGTGCATTTCACTATTTGGGTCCCCGCAGAGCGTCATGGAGATGCTGGCCAGTATTACTGCGGAGGATTTACGAGGCTCTTCAACGACAGCTTGTCTCTAAGGGTAAGAGCTCAGTGTTTGCAGCACATCACCACTGTTCTTTTGTGGCACTGAGCAGAGGAGCTGGAAGTGACATGGAGGAGAATATCAGCTTTTTGCCTGGTCTTACAGAGTTGGTCACCCAGGCCCAAAGGTACAATGAGGAGGTAGTTCTCCAGTTCTATGCCTCCCTGTGGATCTCCTTTGACACAACTTTGGTTCTTATACAAAGGAGAGCACATCGCTTTGAGAGATCTGATGTCATTTTTTCTTTGGTATTCTTATCGTCTAAGACACGGATCCATGCTGTGGCCCATCCGAATTTCTTGCATCCCTATAGACCTTTTGGAGAGATGGAGCCGAGCGATGAGAGGTTGAGTATTGACTTCCTGCCACCACATGGGGAGCATTACTCGAGGCAGTCTCTGAGGTTGATACATGAGGTTCGTATTTTGAGAAGGTTGTTGGGTAGGTTGATAGCCCTGAGAGCTAGCTACAAAGAGCGAGTCATTATACTACATCAGTGACTGCTCTATTTTCTGCTGAGACACGAGGTGTTTGATATGATAGATTTGCTGCTTGCCTAGATGGAGGATGTTATATACGAGGGCATTGGAGCGTGATAGCTATCATTTGCTCCATACATATGCCTGTTGCTGAGGAGAGCTGGTATTATGACTGAGGAGTATGCTACTTTGCCAGAGATCACCATAGCCTTCAGTCCAGCTGAGCCATTTGACTCCAAGGTTCTTTGAGTGTCTACTTGAGTTCAAGACTGAGGCTCCAGAGGGAGCATAGCCAGGGGTTGGGAGCGCTAAGGCCCGAGATTAGGCTGAGACACCTACCTCTCGTGCCACACTTGACCCTACTCTTGCTGTCAGATCAAATACTATTCAGGCAGAGCAGACCGAGCAGAGGAGGTTCAGGCAGGAGCAGGTTGAGAGGATCCGGTGAGAGAGGGCCGAATTCGAGGAGAGGATCCGACTCAAGTGCCATCAGACTGAGGAGAGGAGAGGCTCAGGATGGAGAGGGAACTGGCTGAGGACAGGAGACAGCTTAGCTTCATGACCTTTGAAGTCTCCTAAAAGGTATAAATTGATTTTCGTGATTGAGTGGACACCATAGGTAATGGTTGTGATTGTAGGTACCACCCTGCTAATTCTACGTCAACATAATGGGCTTCCTCGGTGGATGACAAGGACGAACCCTAGAAGATGAGTTTCCAGGCGTTAGAGGACCAAGGCTAAGGACTAGATAGAGAGTCTAAAGGAACACTGGTACTATTAAAGGGATAAGGTCATTTGTCTCCTGTCACACAAGTGTTAGAGAGTGTGAATGCTCTTTAGATCCTCAGAAAGCACTAAAGATGGCAGAGAAAGCAAAAACAAATAGTGAAGATCAGATTCTGTCAAATACGCAGTCACCGGATAGTCCGTGAGCCAGGACATGGATTCCACAGAGAGGTGCTCTCTGGAGTTGCTGCAGAGAAGACACTAGACAATCTGGTGTGGCAGTCATCAGACAGGCCGATGAGGTTGAAGCCAAAGTCCAGAGAAGATGTCTCTGTAGATCCAAAAGTGAAAGTCACTGGACAGTCTAGTGAATGTAAGCACTAGACAGTCCGATGTCCTATGGAATAGATTCCAGAGAGGGTGTTTCCTTGCTGAGGAGGAAGAAGGGTCACTGGACAGTCCGGTGGTCTAGTCATCGGACAGTCCAGTGATTGCATAAAGCAATCAGCTTTATGACATCATGTCCCAATGGTTGTTTCTGGGCTTGAAACCTATTTAAACCGTGGAGGGGAATATTTTCCAGTGTGCCTGCAGTCTAAGAAGCTAGGGCAAACTTGTGAGAGGTCAAAGGACACCACCAAAAAAGCACATTGCAAGATTGTAGATCTTTGGTACTAGTAGGAGAGTGATAGAGAGCATTCATACACTTCTAAAGATTTTAGGGCTTGAGAGAAGTGATCTTTACCTATTAGTCTTGGTGTGGGTAGCCTAGACCGGCTAAGGGTCGATGGTCGAGCTTCCGAGGAGATTGTGGAAGAAAACGCCAAGTTTCTACGTGGTTTCGGGTCTCGCGCTCAGAAGAGACACCAAGAGAGAGCACCCGAGCCTTGGAGGCTTGCTCTAGCACTTGGGTATTGTGTGTGACAGTCGGGCCGCCGGTGACTTCACTCTGGGAGCGAAGCATACCCTTGTGAGCATCGTTCCGAGAACGACGGGAGAAATCAAGACTACGATAGGAGTGATTCAATGAGGATTAGAGGAAGATGTCTACCTTTCGAGACTAAAAAAAAACACTGAGCACTCTCTATCTTATTCTCTTTACTTACCGCATTTATTTACCGTTGAGTAGTGTGATAGGTTGTTCTTTGATTCCTCTTGGTGGCTATCATGCTAGTGCTTGCTTGTTGTTTTTCTCATTCCACTAGAATTGTTAGGTCTTGGCCTACTAGAATTGCTTAGGTTTGCTTCAGTTGTGATCGAGTCTTATAGTTTAAGTTTGTAGCGAAATTAGTGCCATAAGTCTATCGATTCAGCCCCCTTATCGGTGTCTTTGATCCTTATAACGGCAGGACACGGAGTTCTATGAGAGATTGCAGCGCACTCAGCTGGAGATGGCAGCGGCCATATCTTACATGTTTGCTGAGTTTGGAGTGATAACATCATATCTCCAAGGGATCGGTATGCTACCTCTACCTGCTTTTCTGATGACCATGCTACCAGGTCTCCTACCCTCACAGCTATAGCCGACAGCTCCACAGCCACAGTATTCATCTGTGCCAGCTTTTACAGCTCAGCTTCAGCACTTTGCTCACAGCTCCATTATCACCGTTTGTACCTTATGGAGCAGCCAATTCTTCTTTGACTACTAAAGGAGTCAATGTGTCAGTGACAGCTTCTCAGTTCTCTCTGGCTTCTTCTTTGTGGCTGTCATGCTAGTGCTTGCTTCTTGTTTTTATATTATCACTAGCATTGTTAGGGGTCTTGTCGTACTAGAATTGAGTAGGTTGCTCTTGTTGTGGTTTGAGTCTTATAGTTTAAGTTTGTAGCGAATTAAGTCCTATAAGTCCACTGATTTAACCTCTCTTCTCGGTGTCTTTGATCTTACATGAGTTCAGAGCATCCAATACTGCATGTGCTTGAGTTATGCATGCACTTGGTACATACACCCATAGTTTTGTGCCTATAAAACTCAAACCTGAGTAATTGACACAAAAACGTGACAGTGGCTTCCTCCGGAAATAAGAGGCTACAAATCCCAACGTATGACTCGGTAATAGTTTTGTCATTTCCTGATATTGGGTATTATTTCTGTAATTAATAACAAAATGTGTATTATTTGAAAAAACTCAACAGTTGCCAGGATGGGGATCATACTACTACCCGTGGAACGCACCATGGGGCACACAGTGGCGTGCTCTATGGACTGGATGCACTGGTCCTGATGTCCTCAATGGTCGTCCTCAGGCCCCACTGGTGCTGGCTATGCGTTGCTCCGTGATGATGTTGCGTGTATCCATGTTGCATGCTGTTGACACTCAAAAAATGCAAATACTGGACTGTTCAGCCTAGTACCAGAGCCTCCGGAAGAGCCCCTTCTGGACTGGGTTTTTTGAGCCACCGGAGGATCTGGCAGACCCCCTTCTTGAATTGGACCGAAGTGTCCAAGCAGACACCAAGTATCTGACAGACCCCTCTCTTGAATCGCTCCAAAAGCACTAGAGTGTCTGGCCAGATACCAGAGTGTCTGGTAGACCCCCTTTTGGAATTGGTCTAGAGTGCCTGAGAATGGAGCCGGAGTGTCCGAGAACACCCCTTTTGGAATCGGCCCGGAGCTCATCGGAGTGTCCGACTAGTGACCATAGTGTCTGGTGCAAGAGTCTCCGGTTCTTTATCGGAGTGTCCAAGAATTTTGTTTTTAGTAGTTTTAATAGATGTAAGGATCAAGGACACCGAGAAGGTGAGGTTGAATCGGTGCACTTATAGCACTAATTTCGCTATGAACTTAAACTGTAAGACTCGATCGCAATGAAAGCAACTCTATGCAAGTCTACTAGGCCAAGACCCCAAACAATGCTAGTGGAATGAAAAAACAATAAGCAAGCACTAGCACGATAGCCACTAAGAGGAATCAAAGAACAACCTATCACACTACTCAATGGTAAGTAAATACGGTTAGTAAAGAGAGTGAGATAGAGAGTGCTCAGTGATCGAGGTCTCAGAAGGTAGGCACCTTCTCCTAATTCTCGTTGAATCACTCTCGTCGGAGTCTTGGTTCCTCCTGTTGTTCCAGGAACGATGCTCACAACGATACGCTTCACTCCCGGAGTGAAGTCATTGGCGGCTCGACTGTCGCACACAATACCCAAGCGCTAGAGCAAGCCTTCAAGGCTCTGGCGCTCTCTTTTGGTGTCCCTTTCGAGCAGGAGACTCGAAACCACGTGCAAACTTGGCGATGTCTTTCACAATCTCCTCGAAAGCTCGATCACTGACTCCTAACCAGTCTAGGCTGCACACACTAAGAGTAATAGGCAAAGATCACAACTCTCAAGCCAGACAAGCTCTAGAAGTGTATGAATGCTCCCTATCACTCTCCTACTAGCACCAAAGATCTTCAATCTTGCAATGTGCTCTCTTAGTGGTGTCCTTTGGCCTCTCACAAGTTTTCTCTAACTTCTCAATTGAAGGCACACTAGAAAACGTCTCTCTCCATGGTTTAAATATGTTTCAAGCCTAGAAACAACCGTTGGGACATGATCTCATAAAGTTGACTACTTTATGCAATAACCAGACTGTTCGGTGACTGGACCACTGGACTATCCGGTGACCCTTCTTCCTCCTCGGACAGTGAAACACCCTCTCTGGTTCACTTTTGGATCTCGAGAGATATCTTCTCTGGACTTTTGGCTTCGACCTCACTGGACTGTCCCGTGACTGCCACATCAAACTGTCCGGTGTCTCCTCTGCAACAACTCCAGAGTGCACCTCTCTCTAGACTCTGAAGTCTTGGCTTATCAGACTGTCCGGTGACTGCTTCTTCGACTGAATCTGATCTTTCGTTTTTGTCTTCACTTACTCTGCCATCTTTAGCGCTTTTTGAGGATCTTAGTAGCATTCACACCCGCTAACACTTGTATGACAGGAGACAAATGACTTTACCTCTTTAATAGTATCAATCTTCCTATGAACTCTCTAGTTAGTCATTATCCTTCATCCTCCGACATCGGAAAACTCCTCTTCTAGGTTTCGTCCTTGTCATCTAGCGAGAAAACCCAGCATGTTGATGTAAAATTAGCGGCGTGGTAGCTACAATCACAATCATTGCCTATGGTTGTTCATTCAATCACCAAAGTCAATTTATACCTTTTAGAGGACTTCAAAGGTCATGAAGCTAACAATCTCTCCCTTTTTAGTGATTGATGACAACCATAATACTCACAAATAGGCCCAAACGAGATGAAAGAAGATAGAGTATATAACGCATCTTGAAAGGACACTTACCCCTTTACCTTGATGGCTCATCAAAAAATTTTTGCAAGAGCTCTCCGCTTTTGTCATGGGTTGGAAGCGTCGCTCTCCCCTATTCTCCCCTGTTTGATAACTCTCTCTCCCCCTTTGTCATCTAATCAAAAAAAAATGGCAGCGAGGAAGCAAATAGAGAGGGAGAACGCATGATAGACAAAGAAGGTGCACGATAGAGCATGAATCGGGAGCGCACATGCACGAAAGAACTGTAAAACAGATAAAGCACTAGGAGCCATACAAATGTTTCCATGGGGTTAGTCCAAAACCATGTGCACTCCAATGAGATAAAAGGGTCAAATAGAAAACGAGCTCATCTCGCAAAAGAGCGAAGAAATCCGCCGAACAAGAATCAAAGCCCTAGCTACCCATCCACAGCCTCCCTCTAGACAGCTAGCCCTCAAACCGATACACCTCAAGTCTCTCACCCAACTCCAAAGAAGATCTAATCCTGCGCGGCTGAAGAGTTGGGCGCAGTGACGGTAGACGGCTGCCCCTCTGCTGGCTGAGCTGCTACTGCTGACTGCTCCTCTCCCGATAGCTCAATATCATCAAATGCACTCAAGCCTGAAGAAGATGTCGGGGAAGGCTCTTTGTCATCAACTGTAACCGGCTAATCTGCGCTGGCAAGGGCCTGAGCTGCCTCCTTTGCTAAGTATCTAGCCTTGACCAGGATAGCTGCATCTGAAACGCTGGGCAGCTCGGTTGTGGTGGCTGCAGGCTCTGTCTCTTAAGCTTTTAGCAGTGGCTCTGAAAAAACTGACTCAGCAATGGTAGCTTCAAACGATAGAATTCTCGGAGCAAGAGGAGAACTAGCATCTGCTGTCCCTGACTCCAATGCCGGTACTGATACTCTCGGCTCAGCTGAAGCAAAAAAGAATCAACATAGAGTATGAGGAAACTGGAGAGAACTGAGATACAGTGACAGGAATACTAACTCCTCCAGTAATCATGGTTGTGCTGGCTGCCCCAAAAGGTACGAACGGCGAACGCGGGGCTGATAACAGTGTAGAGAATGTGAACTGCTGTTGCTACTACTGATTCTGGCTCTGCACCTCAGAAGTGAATGCTGTCACTGAAGAATACTGAGGCTGAGGTGTTGTAGGCTGGAGCTGTGAAGGTAGGGGACCCGGTAGTGTGGTCGTCGGAAACGTCGAAAGTGGTGGCATACCAATCCTCTGGAGATATGACGCAATAGCTGCCATCTCCAACTGAGAGTGCCGCGACATCTCATAAAACTCCCTGTCCTGCCGTCTCCTCTCCTCTGCAAGCTCTCTTTGCATTTGAAGCCGCTCCTCAATCTGGAGGCGCTCGAGTCGGATCTTCTCCTCAAACTCGGCCCTCTCTCGGCGTATCCACTCATTTTGCTCCTCTCGATACCTCCTCTGCTTTGCCTCCTCTGCCTGAATAGCATCCAACCTGGCAGCAAGTGCAGGGTCAAGTGTAGCCCGAGAGGTCGGAGTCTCGGCTTGACCTGGAGGCTCAGTGCTCCCAGCTCCCGGCTGAGCTCCCTCTGAAGCCTCAGTCTCATCCTCCTCTGGGGCTATGGTCTTCTCTCCGCCAGGGATGCTCTACGAAGCTAACACCTGAAGTACACTAGAGTCGGATGGCTCTGCTAGACTGAAGGGGTGGTAATCTCTAGCAACGCTACATACTCCTCCTCCGTCATAATATTGGCTCTCCTCAGCATCTGGCAAATGTAGGGGGCAAAAGGTAACTGACCTGCTCCAATCCTCTCATAAATCAAATCCTCCATCTAAGCCAGTAAAAGATCTATCATATCAAACTCCTCGTGCGTCAACAGAAAGCAAAAGCAGCCACTGGTGAAGAATAATAACTCGCTCTCGAAAGCCAGCCCGTGGCACAATAGACTTCCCAAGCATCCCTCTTAATACACGCACCTTGTGTGTTAAGCATAGAGGGTAACGTGAGTAGTGCTTCCCATGAGGTAGCAGGAAAGCAACACTCAATCTCTCATCACTGGGCTCCATCCCCTCCAGAAGGTCTGAACGGCGGTGAGAAATCTGAATGAGCCAGTGTGTCGATACGAGTCTCTGAAGATACAAACTCTAGAGCAATCAAGACATTGGTCCTCTCAAACCTGTGTAGCTCCCCTTGATACATGAACCAGAAGTACGAGCCGTCAAGGGAGATCAACAGTGAGGCGTAAAACTCAAGCACCACATCCTCACTATACCTCAGCTGCTGGGTGGCCAACTCTGACTGTCCTGAAATGATGAGGACATCACTCCTTTAGATACACACAAGACTCCTCAAATTAGTATTGATGAAACTCACGCACGATAGTTGAGAGTAGAGGTGAGCTCGTTCCTAAAAACATGTCTTCCTTCATTTGAGAATAGATTACTACCTAATAACTTTATCATGATTAGAAATATTGGAGAGGGTCAAGAGAAGCATGAAGAAGGACTTGCAGAGCTCAAGATCAGCACCGCACATTCGACCTCGAAGGAGATCTAAACAACTTGGGCTCGAGTTTGACTCGGATTTCAGGAGCAGTCTGCACTAAAATGGATGCCTCGGTCTCATACGAGCTCCATTTTGGATGTTCTAGATATGGAAGGAAATATAAGGAGATAAGATTTCCAATATATCTAATCCTATGCAAAAATACTTCCTATATCTCTAGAAATCAATGAAACAATACGACGTCCATAATCTGTTAGGGTGCTGCGACACTATCTTTGGCCTTTGGACCGTGTATCTTTTCTAGACCCATTAGTATTAGGGTTTGCCCCTAAGGTTGTCCTAAACTCTATATAATTAATAGCCACCATCATTGGGGTTAGGGTTTGATTAGTTTTCATCTGTTATAAATAGTTTTGTTGTTTGACAGTTTGTTGGTTTTTCAATTTCATGATTTAATTCAGTTTTTTCAATTGTGTTGCGTTCTTTCTTGTTCTTGCTTGTGTTCTTCGATTTGTAGGCTGGGATTAGCTTTCTTGGTAAGGTCAATCATGTGTGCATGGTTGATAACCAGAAGAGAAGTAGTGCTACGATTGCGGGATTCGAATATTGTTGATTTGATGCCAGATTGATTGTGTATCGCATCTCCACCAAATCGAGAGTTACCACGACCTGACAAAAGATCAAGAACCTCATTACACATCAAGTAGTAATCAGAGCTTCAGATATACCATCAGGTTCATATCTATCCTTGTTTATTTTGCATTCATCCTATCATCCACAAAAAAGCCGCAACAAAAAAAAAGTACATCGTTAGGTGTTCCCCTGTCCAAGCCGTGTTTAGCATTTGCATAATTTTATTTCAGTGTCTGTAGTGTTGAGTTTGTGTCTTTAGTTTGTATTTTGGTTGCTGGATTTTGTCTATCCTACTTTTGTAAGGCAACCGCTAGTATTACTTTTTATCCATTTATCTTTGTCAACATTTGATTTGCTCACTAGTTCTTGTGATAAGGAGATGGTGTGTGCTGATATTTCTATTCTTCCTATGCAACAAAAAGTGAATGAATTCGATACTACTAATTTTTATCCATTCACAAGTGCTGAAATTAAACATTTCACACCCATTACATGTGAAAATAATGAGTTGAAATTGCTATCTTCTCCAAACACTGTGGGTAATATTAAATATAATTTTTTGTGACCTTGCTACAGTAGAGAGGATGATATTTTCTAAAACTGACTGTTATTAGAACCCATTTTTATGTTACAGGTAATTCTGATCAAAGAGGTGTGTTTATGGTGCATAGAGTTCATATTTGCTCAAATTTGAAATCCTCTTGCACGGTGAAAATAGATAACAAACTAAATGATAGAAATACAAAATATCATGCCATATCATGTTTATCTAGTTTTTCTAAGACAACACACTTTATGGCTTCTGATAAGAATGATAATGATGCTGATCATGTGGATTATTTCAAATATATATTTTTGCAAAAAATTGATCTTGCTAATTTTTAAGATAAAAATACTCCATGTGATGCTTTAGTGTGCAAAGATGCCTTGTTTGCATGTTGTGATCTTTCTAGCTATTTCTGCACTTCTATTACTAACCATTTGCAGAAGTATTATGATACCCAAGGGAGCAAGCCGAGGACGGCTTTCCATCAAGAAGGGGCGAATGATAAGATTATAAGGATCTTTGAGCCACCAAGTGATTGTATTCAAAGACCCCCCGTGGCCTCCACCTTTTCATGTAGGATGCAACGCATGGTAGAGTTGAGGTTTCGACAATGAACTTGAGTTGAGGCCGACTCCAAAACAAAAATAAGAGGATGATGAGGACATCACTCCTTTAGATACACACCAGACTCCTGAAATTAGTATTGAGGAAACTCACGCACGACAGTTGAGATTAGAGGTGTGCTCGTTCTAAAAAACATGTCTTCCTTCATTTGAGAAGAGATTGCAAACTAATAACAACGATTAGAAACATTGGAGAGGATCAAGGGAAGCATGAAGAAGGAGATCTAAACAACTCGAGTTCGAGTCTGACTCGGACTCCAGAAGCAGCCTGCACTAAAACAGATGCTCCAGTCTCATACGAGCTCCGTTTAGAACGTTCTAGATATGGATGGAAAGCTAAAGAGATAAACTTTCCAACAGATCTAATCTTGTGCAAAAAAAATTTGTAGATCTCTGAAAATAGATGAAATAATACAACATCCACAATCTATTAGGATGCTGCGACACTATCTTTTGGCCTTGGAGCCGTGTATCTTTTATAGGCCCATTAGTATTAGGGTTTGTGCCTAAGGTCGTCATAAACTCTACATAATCAATAGCCTTCATTATTAGGGTTAGGTTTTGATTAGCTTTTATTTGTTATAAACAGTTTCATTGTTTGACGGTTTGTTAGTTTAATTCTGATTTCGCAATTGAGTTGCGCTCTTTCTTGTTCTTGCTTGTGTTCTTTGATTCGCACGCTGGGATTAGCCTTCTTGGCAAGGTCAACCGTGTGTGCACGGTTGATAACCAGAGAAGAAGTGGTGCTGTGATTGCAGGGTTCAAATCGTATTAATTTGAGACCGAATCGATTGTGTGTCGCTTCTCCACCAAATCCAGAGTTACCACGACCTGACGAAAGATCGAAAACTATGTACACAACATGAAAGATATGAAATGTGGTTTTCCATGTCAACCCCAGCTCCTCTGCTCTGTGCCTTCAAAGAACAGTGGCGGTGCACAGCAAACACTAAGCTCTTGCCCTTAGTGGCAAGCTACCTCCTGTAGGCCTCAAATATCCTCTGCTAGAGCATTGTTCAAAACTGATCAGCGTCTGCGTGTCTGCCAGTGGGGACCCAAGCAGTGAAATCAACTCTCCTCTTGGCCTTGATGGTCAGGCCCTTCAGCTTCAGCAAGTCAACCTCAACCTCTATAATCCTGCCCATAGCCCAGCGAGCCGTCTCGGCTCTGGTAGTGCATACCTCGCATACCCTAGACCTCTGATGAGGGCACCTCTGTGTCCTCTGCTGTGAACTCTGCTCCGCCACCTCTCCCTCCGCGGTTCTCAACTGCCTACTGGCAGGAGCTCTTCACGGCTGCACCTCTGCAACAAGAGGAGTGGTCGCCACTCTCTAACGGGTCGACCTACTCAGCTCCCCCGTGGGACTCTGCTACTCCAATCCTCAAATCTTTTGGACTCCAATGTGGAGGAACATCCACGTCTGTCGCTGCTAGTGCACGGTCCCTGATGTGTACTTGGTTCTCGATCTTCCATCAGGTCGTGATAACTCTCGATTTGATGGAGATGCGACACACAATCGATCCGGTCTCAAATCAACACGATTCAAACCCTGCAATCGCAGCACCACTTCTCTCCTGGTTATCAACCGTGAGCGCACAATTGGCCTCACCAAGAAGGCTAATCCAGTCTGTGAATCGAAGAACACAAGCAAGAACAAGAAAGAACACAACTCAATTGCGAAATCTAAATTAATCACGAAGTTGGAAGACCAACAAACCGTCAAACAACAAAACTATTTGGAAACAGATGAAAACAAATCAAAACCTATCTCTAATGACAGCGGCTACTGATTATATAGAGTTTAGGATGACCTTAGGGGCAAACCCTAATACTAATGGGCAAAGGTCAAAAGATAGTGTCGTGGCACCCGAAGCAGTTTCTGGACCTCATCTTGTTTTAATGATTTCTGCTGATTTGGGTTGAATTTGGAGGCGAGACCAGTGCCGTTGGAAAGGTTATGTTGTTAGCTTTCCCGCCATATCTAGAACGTCCAAAATAGAGTTCGTATGAAACCGAGGCATCCGTTTTAGTGTAGGCTGCTTCTGAAGTCCGAGTCGGACTCGAACTTGAGTTGTTTGGATCTCCTCCGAGGTCGAACGTGCGTTTCTGATCTTGAGCATCTCCAAGTCCTTCTTCATGCTTTCTTTGACTCTCTCCAATGTTTTTAATCAAGATAAATTTATTAGGTAGCAATCTATTCTCAAAGAAAGGAGGACATATGTATAGGAACGAGCTCACCTCTAATCTCAATTGTCGTGCGTGAGTTTTGTCAATACTAATTTGAGGAGTCTTGTGTGTATCTAAAGGAGAGATGTCCTCATCATCCTCCTCTTCTTGTTTTAAAGTCGTCCTTGACTCAATTCATTGTCGAGACCTCGACTCCACCATGCCCTGCAACCTATATGAAAAGGTGGAGACCACGGGGATATTTGAACGCAATCACTTGGTGGCTCAAAAATCCTTATAATTTCATCATTCTCTCCTTCTTGAGAGAAAGCCGTCATCGGCTTGCTCCCTTGGGTATCATGATACTTCTGCAAATGGTTAGTAACAGGAGCGTACAAATAGCTAAAAAGATCACGAGACGTAAACATGGCATCTTTGCACACTAAAGCATCACATGAAGTATTTTTATCATAAAAATCAGTAAGATCATTCTTATGAGAAGCCATAAAGTGTGTTGTCTTAGAAAAATTAAATAAACATAACATGGCATGACATGACATTTTGTATTTCCATCATCTAGTTTGTTATTTATTTTTACTATGCAAGAGGATTTTAAATTTGAGCAAATATAAACTCTACGCACCATAAACACACCTCTATGATCAGAGTCGCCTGTAACATAAAAATGGGTTCTAGTTAACAAAGCCAATCTAGGTTTAGAAAATATCGTCCTCTTTACTATAGCAAGGTCACGAAAAGAATCATATTCAATATAACCCACAGTGTTTGGAGAAGATAGCAATTTTAGCTCATCATTTTCACATATAATGTGTGTAAAATGTTTAATTTCAGCATTAGTGAATGGATAAAAATTAGGAGTATCGTATTCATTTCCTTTTTGTTGCACAGGAAGAATAGAAATATCAGCACACAACTTTTTCTTATCACAAGAACTAGTGAGCAAA
>BCLH01000494.1:34959-80705 GCA_001602315.1 Zoysia pacifica | reverse complement strand
AGACATAGATTTCAAAGATGTATCTACAAAAATTGTTGTCATTAAAATTTTAGCATCACTCCATGTTCGAGGATATTTTTTTCTTATAATTAAATGTTGCCACAAAGATAAAGCATGATCCATTAATGCACGACCAACATTCAAATGCTTTCTCCTTTCACTCATACGGCATTGTCCAAATAGATTATCCATCTCTTTTTCCTAAACAATATATTTAATAGAATCTAAACCATCATATAAAGGTAGAGATGAAAGAATATAATTACTCGTGAAAGAAAATGATGTAGCAATGGTCTGGACCTTATGCATTTTTTGATCACATGTGACATCTCTTTGCGGTGGATTATATCTCTTATGGCTTGCCGACAAATTGTTCCAAAACTCAATGCATTTTTTACAGTTTGCCTCGAAATTATTAAGGACTCTTTGCAAAGTAGGGCTTACATTGTATTCACCTCCTTTTGTTCCTGTCATAGTTAGAAAAATAGCATATGGACAGCAAAAAAATATTATTACTTCAACTACAGTGAGATGGGTGGTGAAAATTCCGCAAAAGGAAACACCTTACCGAGCTCATGCAAGATTCTTACTAAAGCGAAGCAAAGGATGGTGCAACCAGTGGCAGAAAAAACTAGGGAGTCGTAATTCTACAATTACAGCGTCAAATACAGTGCTGATCTGAGGTGGATATGTGGAGCATGGAGGGCTGAAATAATGATTAATAGAACATAATTCTATAACAGATAGTAATATTTAATAAGTGTTCTAAGTATTATGTTCTAGTTGCTGGCCTAATCTTATAAAAAAATTCAGATGTTATAAGAATATGAATGGAGATATCAAAGGGCAGCAACAATACAAATGATAAGGCTTCATAAATCAGTAAACTGGTCAGCACTTTAAAATTCAGCAAAGGTTAATTCTCGGCTTCCTGGTCTTCAAAATTTGTTATTTTTATTTGATTTTTCTGATATTGTTCTTTGAACCAAAAGCACAAACTATGGTACACGACCAAATTTCAGATCAATATGATAAAAAATATGACCTAGAGAAAATCTTGAATTTTTGTTAAATCTATGCTGTAACTTCGAAGCCCGAAAAAAGAAACTTCTGTTCTGAATTTGTTGAATATAAGATCATCAAAGGATGGAAAAGTTTCTATAGATATCTGAAAAGTACTTATATGTCTAATTTGGAGTCTAGTAACAAAAGTTATGACTATTTTAATGATGGATCTCCGAATCAGATTTGTTTGAAAGGCTAAAAACAGATTTGGATTTCAAATTGGATGCGAATTTTGTGGACATTTTTGTGGATGATTGAGCAGCGGATAAATATGGAATGTGGATCTATGAAGGGTGGATCTGGTTGTGATCGTAATATGGGTGGGTGGGTGGAATAAAATTTCAATGCAAAAGAAACAATTAACAGATATGACACGCTAATAGATTTGAACACGATGTGGATGAACGATGAAAGAAAACACCTAAATACAAAAAGATCACGAAATCCAGCAATTAAAACACAAATTAAGGACACAAATTCAACACTATAGACTCTAAAATAAAATTATACAAAGGTTAGACACGGCTTGGACAGAGGAACACCTAACGATCTACAAATTTTTTTGTGTTGCGGCTTTTCTGTGGACGATAGGATGAATGCAAAATAAACAAGGATAGATGTGCGCCAGACGGTATACCTAAAGCTCTGATTACCACTTGATGTGTATATGGTTCCCGATCTTCCGTCAGGTCATGATAACTCTCTATTTGGTGGAGATGCGACACACAATCAATCCGGCTTCAAATCGACATGATTCGAACCCCGCAATCGCAGCACCACTTCTCCTCTGGTTATCAACCGTGGGCACATGATTGACCTAGACAAAAAGGCTTATCTAGCCTATGAATCGAAGAATACAAGCAAGAACAAGGAAGAACGCAACTCAATTGCGAAATCTGAATTAATCACGAAGTTGGAAAACCAATAAACCGTCAAACGATGAAACTGTTTGGAAACAGATGAATACTAATCAAAACCTATCTCTAATGATGGCAGCTACTGATTATATAGAGTTTAGAATGACCTTAGGAGCAAACCCTAATATTAATGGGCCTAAAAAAGATACAAGGCACAAAGGCCAAAAGATAGCGTCGCAGCACTCGAGGCAGTTTCTGGACGTCATCTTGTTTTAACGATTTTCACCGATTTCGATCGAATTTGGAGATGAGACTGGCGCCGTTGGAAAGGTTTTCTTGTTAGCTTTCCAACCATATCTAGAACGTCCAAACGGAGCTTGTATGGGACCGGGGGATCCGTTTTAGTACAGGCTGCTCCTGTAGTCCGAGTCAGACTCAAACTTGTATGGGATCTCTTCGGGGTCGAACATGTGGTTTTGATCTTGAGCATCTCCAAGTCCTTGTTCAAGCTTTTCTTAACTATCTCCAATGTTCCTAATCATGATAAAATTATTATGTAACAATCTATTCTCAAAGGAAAGAAGACATGTGTTTAGGAACGAGTTCACCTCGAATCTCAACTGTCGTGCATGACTTTCGGCAATACTTATTTGAGGAGTCTTATGTGTATCTAAAGGAGAGATGTCCTCATCAGTTCCACTCTAGGTCACTTGTCCTCCTCTTCTTCTTCTTCTCTTGCTCGACTGCCTTGCCCTTCCCTATCCCCTCAGACGACGGTCTTCGCGTTCCCATACTGTAAACTGTCTGAAAGATCAACTGCTAGAACCACTGACCAGCTGACTCAACAAGATAAGATTAAGAGTTTGGCTCTTAACCCTTTCAAGAGATTCTAGACTGCCACAGAAACCACTGAATCCTGCCTCTGACCTCTGATCCCTGCTCAACTGTCACTGCACCACATAGGAATAAAATATAGGTTGTAAGCACAAAAGGTGAGCGACTCGAAAAGAAGTCCTAGCGGTGGAATCAAAGACATATCACCGATCAAATAAAGCAAATAAGAACAATGGTGATATCGACATACTAATGCTACAATTCATATAATAACAAAGTATCTAAATTGTGACACTAGTGGCACGAGACTAAATGCCATACTAAAATATGCAAGAGGTGACCTCAATATGGCACTAAGTACGGGAATTGTCAACTAATCATTTAAGCAATTTATACCAATTTTTGTAATTAATTAGGGTGCCCAATTAATTAACAAACAAGGTATGGGGGACATTTCCGATGAAATGAAAGTGATAGAACACAATACCCCGAGGAATAGAGCCGGAAACTGCCGAAGAACTCGCCGAAAAAACAACTGATCACCTCCAAAGCAAAAAACCCTCTGAGGGTTTTGGTGGAACGCGGGTAACGACTAAGAAAGCACGGCGAGGCAAACTAAGCAAGAACGGCAGTGAGCAGGTGGTGAAAAAACTCGATGACTAGCCTCACAGGCGACACAGCGCAGCGGAGCAAAGGGCGGCGGCGCTCGAGCGAGGCTCTGCTAGGGTACACGGGGGCACGCACACATGGCGAGCAGGGAAGAGTGATGATTGCGGAGGCGGCGACGCAAGCACGGGAGGTGGCCAGAGGTTGCAGGAGGACGCGGCGGTGGAGGTGCGCGGCGGTGGTGGCAATCGTCGATGTCGGCATCGATGGAGGCTGGGCGCACGAGGGCATGAAAAGAAATGATGAAGAATCCGCACGTGCAATTAGATAAAACTCGATCGATGGCCAGGATTAAAAGAACTCAAGTGAACGGTCGAGATCGTGCCGAAATCACCAAACACCGGACTGTCTGGTCCCCAATATTTGTTCGGTGACTATGATAGTTCGGACTGTTCGGTGTCTAGAGAATTCTGATTCCAGAGAAGCAACTGCTTCATCTTCCAATCATCGGACTATCCGGTGAACCCGACGGAATGTCTAGTGACTGTCCGTGAAGGCGTTGGACTGTCTAGTGACCTCAAGGAATTGCAGAACTAAGGAATTCTTTCTAGACTTCAAGTGTCGCCACTAAAGAACCAAATAAACACCACACTTGTCTAGAACGTAAACTCTCAAACACTCCTTTGCAAATAGATAACTCTCAAAGAGTTTAGCATTTTCGCAAATCACAATTAAGATCGAGCGATAAAAAAACAAAGCGAGAAGGTGGCTACAAAAAGGAAATGTATGAACCCTAGTTCACGATCCATGTAAAAGGATGTTAGAGACCGTTAAGCACAGGGTTCAATGGGCATGAGGCTCAACAATTGCTTTGGTTACTCTTTGTGAAGTATGTGAATCTATATGGACAATGTAGTCATTTTCTCCATAGAGTAACATGCCTCCTTCGTGGTTCGTGTATGCAATGCATGCAAACAAGCTAATAAAAGAGAATTTAAAGCATACCACGTAAATACAAGCAAATTAAAGACATTGCATAAAAAATCTATCCGGTGTCAAGTTTGACCCATCTCAAACTTATTCACCATATGCTCGCTGCTTTACCTTGAGATAGCCAAACCACCTTCTCAAGCTCTTCCCCCATACATATGGATATCATAAAGTGGTTAGGCACCGATCTCATTTTTTTGTTCTTTTCTTTTATCTTTTTACACATGATGCATGATAGGGCAAACATCTAATCCACGAAGGAGTCCTAACTACCATGCAAGACAAGAAAAGAAATCTACTCTACTATGTACAAGAATGACATCCTTAAAGAGTAGATTGGCGCTGAAGCTCAATCGACATGTGGTGGACTTAAAAAATCTTCAATTCGCTTCATGGTCCACCACCTAGCCCCCTCACTTCTTGGGAGCCCAAGAGAGTTTAGGCTTTCTCTCTCAGCCCACGATCACCTTAGGGACCCAAATCTTCTTTATTGTCCTCTTGTCATTTGGCGGTCCGAGTGGTTTGGCCTTCACTTTTTCATCCTTGTCCCTGAAAAGCTCATAGTGCACATCCTTATAGAAAAGGTTAGCGTTAGACATAATCTTAGGCTCGTTCACCATGAGACAACCATTGGAGTGGTGACCATCAAGGTGACACTTCTCACAATAGTAGTCATCCTCTATGAGCGGGACTATCCATTCGAGGATCTCATCTTGGTTGCCGATGATGTTGATAGAGAAAAGATATGATCCTAAGCCCTTGTGATTGTGGTTGTTGATGAGGTTCTTGCTTAAGATTTTCTTTTGAATTTGCCTTACGCTAATGAGCCTCGAATGCATCCATCACAGCCTCTCTCTCCTCTTTGAGCTTCGTGTAGTCCTTCAAAATAGATGGCTCAAGAGTAGTATTCTCCTTAGAGAGGGTTAGATCACAAAAAGTAGAAGCTTCATTAAAATGCTTAGGAGAGTTAAGGAGAGAGTAAAGATCAAGAGCTTCATGGGAGCGCACCAATGCCTCATGCTTCTCACTTAGCTCTACGTGCTTCTCTTTTAGAGCCTCATAAGACTCATGTAGAATACCATGAGAGTAGTGCATTGAGCTCCCCCTCAAGCTCTCGAACTCGAAATAAGGCAAATTCAGGTTCCTTGGTCACCACCTCGATCTTCTTGGTCTTCTTGATGATGGTTTTATTAGCCTTCTCAAGGAAGACAACTAGATCATTGTAGCTTGGTCCATCATCTTCATTATCATAGTCCTACTCTTATTCTTCAAGATCATCATCCTCATCTATGTAGCCCTCACAACTTCGGGCCATCAAGCAAAGTGAAGGTGGTGGTAGCTCATTGATGGAGCTTGTCATAGCGATACACGCGAGCTCTTCTTAACTAGAAGATGAAGAGTCCGAATTATCATCATCGGTGAGCCTCTCGCCAACAATGTAGGCTTTGTGCGGGGACTTCTTCTCCTTGCTCTTGCTCTCTTTTTTGACGAAGAACTTCTTCTTGAACTTCCTTTTTGGCTTGCGTTCTTCGTCAACACTCTCACTAGAGGCTTTTTTTGCTCTCCTTCTTGGGCTTGAGACACTCTTTTGTAAAATGGCCTTTTTTGTCATAATTGAAGCACCCGGAGTTCCTCTTGAAAAATGAGGGTCTTCTCTTGCGAAATAGCTTCTTCATCAAGAGCGCAAGGTCCTCATTGTCACTTTTCTCATCCTCATCTTCCTCCACCTTCTTTTTCTTGTTCTTGCCATTGGGAGATTCTTGTTTAACTTGAAGGGCAAGATTCTTAGGCAATTGAGAGTCGGTGGAGGTGCCCAACATATATCTCTCATAGGCTATGAGCTTGCCGAGCATGATGTCAACGGAGAGAGTAGCCAAGTTGGCTTAGAAGAGACACGTGACCATGGAGTTGTAGCTTGGTGGCAACATCCTCAAGAGCTTCCTCATGATCTCAATATCATCAATTTTGTTCTTGAGGCCCAAGGTGTTGATCTTCTCCACCACTACATGCAAGCGAGAATAAACATCACTAACTTTTTCATGTGGTAGCATGGTGATGAAATCATATTTGTTCTTAAGAATATAGTAACACTCTTCCTTGGCCTCAGAGGAGCCCTCATGAATATTTTGCAATTGCATCCAAATTTTATGCGCAGTACATGATGCATTGATCTTAGAAAAGACATTTTTAGATATGCATCCAAACATATCATTCTTGGTCTTAGCATTGAATTTAATGAAAGTAGGATCAAATCTCTTATTCTCATTTGTAGCATTTTTAGTAACTTGCCACACTTTCTTGTCAATCGACTCTTGGTAGGCTTTTATGCGAGCCTTTCAATACGAGTAATCGTCCCCATAGAATACGGGTGGAGTCTTCATCCTGTTCAGCATCCTTATTCTAGGCGATGAAGCTCAAAAATGAGCACTTCGCTCTGATACCACTTGTAAAGATCAAAGACACCGAGAAGAGTTATAGCACTAATTTTGCTACGAATTTAAACTATAAGACTCGATCGCAACACAAGCAACCTCATGCAAGTCTAGTAGACCAAGACCCCTAACAATGCTAGTGGAATGAAAAAACAATAAGCAAGCACTAGCACAATAGCCACCAAGAGGAATCAAAGAACAACCTATCACACTACTCAACAGTAAGTAAATGCGGTAAGTAAAGAGAGTGAGATAGAGAGTGCTCAGTGATTTTTTTCTGAGGTCTCGAAAGGTAGGCGCCTTCCCCAAATTTTTGTTGAATCACTCTCGTCGAAGTCTTAGTTCCTCCAATTGTTCTAAGAACAATGCTCACAACGGTACACTTCACTCCCAGAGTGAAGTCACCGACGGCTCGACTGTCACACACAATACCCAAACGCTAGAGCAAGCCTCTAAGGCTCTGGCGCTCTTTCTTGGTGTCCCTTTAGAGTGGAGGACCCAGAACTGCGTACAAACTTGGTGTTGTCTTACACAATCTCCTCAAAAGCTCGATCACTTACTTCTAGCCGGTCTAGGCTACCCACACCAAGAGTAATAAGCAAAGATCGCTCCTCTCAAGCCCTACAAGCTCTAGAAGTGCATGAATGCTCCCTATCACTCTTCTACGAGCACCAAAGATCTCTAATCTTGCATTGTGCTCTCTTGGTGGTGTCTTTTGGCCTCTCACAAGTTTTCTCTAGCTTCTCAGACTGCAGGCACACTGTAAAACATCCCCCTCTACGGTTTAAATAGGCTTCGAGCTCAGAAACAACCGTTGAGATGTGATGTCATAAAGCTGACTACTTTATGCAATCACCGGACTGTCCAATGACTGGACCACCTCCGGTGCCCCTTCTTCCTCCTCGGCCAGGTAAACACCCTCTCTGGAATTCATTCTATAGGACATCAAACTGTTCTGTGCATATCATCACTAGACTATCTAATGAATTTCACATTTTATCCCCAGAGATATCTTCTCTGGACTTCGGCTTTGACCTCACTGGACTGTCCGGTGACTGCCACATCAGACTATTTTGTGTCTTCTCTGCAGCAACTCTAGAGAGCACCCCTCTGGACTCTGAAGTCCTGGGTCACACGATTGTTTGATGACCTCACCGGACTATCCAGTGACTGCTTCTTCGACTGAATCTGATCTTCGATCTTTGTTTTCACTTCTTCTACCATCTTTAGTGCTCTCTGAGGGTCTAATAAGCATTCACACCCTCTAACACTTGTATGACAGGAGACAAATGACTTTACCCCCCTTAATAGTATCAGCATTTCTATGGACTCTCTAGCTAGTCCTTAGCCTTGGTCCTCCGACGCCTAGAAACTCCTCTTCTAAGGTTCGTCCTTGTCATCCATCAAGGAAGCCACCATGTTGATGTTAAATTAACGGGGTGGTACCTACAATCACAACCGTTACATATGGTTGTTCATTCAATCACCAAAATTAATTCATACCTTTTAGGAGACTTCATAGGTCATGAAGCTAACAATAGCAAATCAGATCTAATTTCTTTCCTAATTGTTAGGATCCGTGGCTCGATGGGGTAAGAGCATCCCACCTCCATATAAAGAGGCCTAAGGCTGATTGAGGAGGTATCCAATCATCTCTATCAAATGTACCTTACCTTTTTACCTCTCCAAACTCTAATCCGCTCTCTCTAACCCTAGTTCTATCTTCCTTCCGTCTCGATGGCATGTAAAGGCAATCTGACTGGAATGACTGATCCCGAATCAACCTGGGAAGATCTTACTCTGATGGAGTCCCTCCCGAGTTTAATTTTTTAGGTGCTGGAGTTGATTGTGGTCAAGGCACCATCGAAGTTCTGCACACAGACGTACGTGCGTGGTGTGCTAATTTGGGATCTATTTCAGCGTCAACACATGCGTGTGTCCCCGTGGTGTGCAGGGCTTAGGCTGATGAGTGTGGGCATGTGTTGCAAAGTCACGCAGTTCACGGCATGGAAGGAAGGCACGCAGCAACGTGGCTCATGGTCAGGCGTGCGACCGAGGCAGATGGATGTGGCAGTTGCTCACCAACGAGAAGACCAGATCGCCGGGTCATGCGTGCGCGTGAGAGGCTTGTTGAGTAGTTAGATTGCGGCAGTGTCCAACATTTATAAAAGTAGCCCTGAGGCTCGTGTAGTAGTTAGGCTGTGGCAGCGTCCAGCATTTATAAAGCTAGTCCTGAAACCCACGCTAACCCTACAATCTAAAGAAAATATCAACTTAAAAATAATATGATAATATTAAAATTTGAAGTTTCTCGTTCTTCACCATAAATTAGCGGATGGATGGTAGCAGTAGAAAGTGATTCATTGGACGACCCCAATTGAATTTATTTTGTTTTCCAATAACTTTCTTTGGATCTCATTCATTTGTTGCATAGTTATATTTTCTTAACTAATAATGGTCGTAGCACCACTTCTGCTCTGGTTATCAACCGTACACACACGATTAACCTTGCCAAGAAGGCTAGTCATAGCCTGCAAATTAAAGAACACAAGCAAGAACAAAAAAGAACGCAACTCAATTGCGAAATCTGAATTACACTCACGAAGTTAGAATCCAACAAACCGTCAAATGATGAAACAATTTGATAAAAGATGAAACTAAGCAAAAACCTAATCCTAATAATAGCGGCTACTGAAAATATATAGTTTAGGGCGTCCTTATGGGCAAACTCTAATATTAATGGGTTTAAAAAAGATACACGACCTAAAGACCAAAAGATAGTGTCAGCACTAGGGCAGTTTTTGGATGTCATCTTGTTTTAATGACTCCTATTGAGTCTAGTCAATTTTGGAGATAAGATCAGTGCTGTTGGAAAGGTTATCTTCTTAGCTTTCTATACATATCTAGAATGTCCAAAACGGATCCCTTATGCGACTTGGGTGTCCGTTTTAGTGCGGACTACTCTGAAACTCGGGGGCAACTCGACTCTTAGTTAGATTGACTCTCCTGCAGGATCCCACGTGTCTTGCTGGTCTTGAAAATCTTCAAATCTTTCTTCATGCTTCCTTTGATCCTCTCTAATGTTACTAATTATAATAAAATCACTAGGTAGCAATATATTCTTAAAGGAAGAAAGACTTGGGTTTATGAACGAGCTCACCTCTAAAGTCAGTTGTGATGCACGAGCTATAGTAGGTGGAGGGGCGTTGTGTGTATCCAATGACGGGATGTCCTCATCATCCTCCCTCTCTTGAATTGGAGTCGTACTCGACTCAAGCTCATCTTCTTCTCCGATGTGTACCTATTGTGTCGAGGGCGTGGGCCAATTCTTGTTTGCTCCAGGAATCAACTCAATATGGTGCTCAATCCCTCGAATGGGTGGCAGTTCTGGAGGTATCTTGGGCGGGAAATCATCATGATACTCCAACAAAATGTTAGCAATAGGAGCCTCCAAAGAAGAAGAAGCAAGATTCTTAAATGAAAACAATGCATCGTTGCTTGTTAGAGCATAACATGAAGCATTTTTATCATAAATTTCAGCAAAGTCAGATTTTGTTGCAAGCATTATAGGACTTTTTGAATTAATTGCTTGCTGATTTTCAGATGTAGGAGGATGTTCTTTCTTCTCATTAGCAAGTCTATCCCTATCAGCTTGTACAATTTTAGCAGGGGTCAAGGTATTAAAGTAATTTTCTTTTATTTATGCACGAAGGTATATTTATTAATTTTATCATAGTGGATAACATCATTATTATATTCTCATGTACAACCCAATAACAATGAACAAGCTTATATAGGTACATCATCACAATCCACAGAATCAACATAAGTGTCAAAGGAGACAGGGACAACAAGTTTTCATTACCTTTGCCTTACCGGAGTCGTTTAACCACTGGATATGGTACAGATGTTGATGTCGCCGTGTGAGCAAGTCAAGCTTAGTGATAAAATCAGTACTCACTAAATCATTGCAACTCTCGCCATCAGTGATCACGCGTGCACGTTGGTTCTTGATCACAAAGCAAATCTGAAACAGATTATGACATTGAATCTTATCAGGGTGTACCTTTGCGGAGAGCGCTCGTTGGACAATGATGGTCTTGTAGGCTGAAGTATCATTAGCACCAAATACTTGACCATCATCATCATCAAGAATCTTATTATTAGATTTTTTTTTTCTTCAACATCCGCAGTATTTATGTATCCTCCATCGTCAGCAGCAACATATGCCCGCTGACTTGGGCAATCTCGCTGCATATGACCCATGCCATAGCATCTATGGCACTTAATGTTGGAGGAGCATCATGTGGAGGTACTGGAGGATGTACTCTTGTTGGGTACCTGCAAAAAAGGCTTACCCGAATCTGAAGATGGCGTCGAAGGGGCTAGTTTTGGTGTAGCTGCAGTGTTGGACGTATGTGTGGCGAAGATGAAAGAAACGTCGACCATTGAGTGTATGTATGGTTGCTTTTCTGCAGTTATCATCCCTGTAATTCTTTTTCTGCTAGCACAACAAGGTGAAACAACTTCTCGACAGTTTCATAATCTTTATACTCAATAATGTCCTAAATTTCATGACGCATCATACTCTTTTGCAACTCAGCAAAATATTTTTAAACAAATTTATCATGTTGTTCTAAGCATTGCAATTCTTTACGCAAATCTCTTTGATAGGATGGAGAAACAAAACGGTTATGCATAGCATCTTTTAATCTATCCTAATTATCAGGTTGCAAAAGCATTTTACAAATATCAGTCCACCAGAGAAAGCAAAATCTCGAAACTCACTAGTAGCTTGTCTAACTCTATGGTTTTCAGGGATTAAGTGAGAGGTAAATTTTTTCTCTACAATCATCTCCCAATCAATATACGCTTTCACATCATAATTACCAGAGAAGGGTGGGATCGTAAACTTAACTTAGCAAAAGGTTCGTAAGGAGCACGATTTGCATTACCTCTCATACCTTAGCGATTATGATGTTGACGATCGCAGAATCTGTTCTGTTGTTCTCTATCGTTGTCAACATCATCCTCATAGTAGTTCTCGTCATTAACTTCCTCTTCCTCTCTCTGTTGTGGTCGACATCTCTCAAGGGTTGTCATACGAGTTGAAAGATGCTGGAATTCCTGATTTGTTGTCCGGAAGAGCATCTCCATTGTGTTGAATTGCTTGGTCATCCTCTAATCATTAGCAAAAGTGTCAGCAAGTTGATTTTGATAGACACATTCAGCGAAGTCGGTAGGGGAATTGGAAGATTCAGAAGTTTCAACCTTATCACTTCTAGACTTACCCTTTCCTGCCATGGTTAGAAACAACAAAGAAGCAAGGCATGATGTTATCCCTACACTACGGTGGTGTGAGATCTATGGTGGCAGATCTGCAAAAGGAAACAACTTACCAACTTCTTACACGATTCTTACTAATGCAAGGCAAAGGACGGTACAACCGGTGGCAAGAGAAACCAGGGAGTCGTGATCCGAGGTGGATATGTGAAGCTTGGAGGGCTAAAATAATGATTAATGAAACACAATTCTATAACAGATAATATGTTGAATAAGTACTTCAAGTTTGTAATTCTAGTTACTAGTCGAATTATGACAAATCTAGATGCGAAGGATCAGCAACAGACATGGCTCCAAAAAACAGCAATCAGCATGGATATAGCACAAGACAGTGATGTCACCTCGATGATGTCACTTTTTTTATTTTTCTTTTAAAATTTCACTTTTTTATTTTTTAGAGGCACAAATACAGGAACACAAAGAAGTTTTAGACCGATCCAATAAATGATGTGTTCTATGGAAAATCATGAAGGCGTCTAAAATTGCACGCAAAAAACATGTAAATTCACAATGGTCCACTTCCAGGGAGAATTTGGCCTTAAAAATTTTTTGAACCCTGACAAAGTTTTGGAGAGTCTGATGCATCTTTTGTTCTGAGAATTTGAGAAAAATGCGTCTAATTTCGAGTTTGTATGCAAACGTTATGCCCGTTTTACTAAAGGGTGCCCGAGATACTTTTTGGAGGGCGTGAAACACAATAGGGATGCAATCAGGTGGTGATTTTATGAATGTTTGAGTAGCGGATGATTATGGAGAGGTGGATCTATGAAGGGTGGATCTATTTGTTGTTGAAATATGGGATGTGTAAGTGGGATAAAATTTTGATGCAAAAAGACCAAATAATAGATGTAACACCATAATAGATCTAAACGATGCAAGTGATGAATGATGAAGGAAAACAACTGGATGTAAAAAAAATTCGAAATCTAGCAACCAAAACACAAACTAAGGACACAAACTCAACACTATAGACTCTGAAATAAAATTATACAAAGGCTAAACACGGCTTGTACAGGGAAACACCTAACGATCTACAATTTTTTGTTGCAGCTTTTCTGTGGACGATAGAATGAATGCAAAATTGAACAGGATAGAAGTGAAACTGACAGTATACCTGAAAGTCTGATTACCACTTGATGTGTACGTGGTTTCCGATCTTTCGTCGAGTCGTGGTAACTCTCAATTTGATAGAGATGCGACATACAATCGGTCTGACCACAAATCAACATGATTCGAATCCCGCAATCGTAGCACCACTTCTCCTCTGGTTATCAATCGTACACACACGATTGAACTCGCCAAAAAAGCTAATCCCAGCCTGCGAATCGAAGAACACAAGCAAGATCAAGGATGAACATAACTCAATTGCAAAATCTGAATTAAACTCACGAAGTTGGAATCCAACAAATCGTCAAACGGCAAAACTATTTGATAACAGATAAAACTAAGCAAAAACCTAATTCTAATTACGATTGGCTACTAAATATATAGAGTTTAGGGTGTCCTTAGGGGCAAACTCTAATACTAATGGGATTAAGAAAGATACATGCCCAAAGACCAAAAGATAATGTCGCAGCATCAGGGTAGTTTTTTATGTCATCTTATTTTATTAGTTTCCACTGACTTTGATCGAATTTGACGATGAGATCAGTGCTGCTGGAAAGTTTATCTTCTTCACTTTCCATCCATATCTAGAACATCCAAAACGGATCTCGTATGCGATCTGAGCGTCCATTTTAGTGCGGACTGATCTTGGAACCTAGAAGCAACTTAGACTCCGAGTTGGATTCACTCTCTTCTAGGGTCCCACGTGCCTTGCTGATCTTGAGCATCTTCAAGTCCTTATTCATGCTTTACTTGATTCTCTCTAATGTTCCTAATCATGATAAAAAATTATTAGGTAGCAATTTATTTTTAAATGAAGGAAGACATGTGCTTATGAACGAGCTCACCTCTAAAGTCAGTTGTTGTGCACGAGCTATAGTAGGTGTAGGGGTGTTGTGTTTATCCAATGAAGAGATGTCCTCATCAACGATGACCTAGTGTGCAAGGCCTGAAAGATTATCTATTCGGTCGAATCGTCTCTGAGCAAGCTACACAACGAGCTGGCCAAGTGCCGGGATGACCTCGAGGGTCTCGATCTAAACGAAGCTCGGGAAAGTTGTAATTACATAGGTGTTCATTAACACGAACCATTGCTACGGGCGACACAGAATTGTGTATGTTGCAGGAGGTCTTCCGGTCGTTGGGTCATCCCCAGAGCGACACTAGGTCGAAAGTGGAGGTCAAAGCCCTCCGTCAGGAACTGGACCAGCCTTGGGCCAGTCGGGACGCATCGTGAGAGAACGCCCGCTGACTCCATCGGGAGGTCAAGGCCACGCGGGAGGAGGCCCGGGCGGCTCGGGAGGACAAGAGGAAAGCCTCTACCGAGCTTGCCACCGCCATGCATCCCGCCTCCAGTAAGTTGCCTGTCCCCTTGATTTCTGCTTCCCATTCTCTCCATCCCCGGGAGTTAGGAACTGAGGGTGATCATTTTGCACAGAAACAGAGGTGAAGGCTGGTTGGTAGAGAGCTATGACCGACCTCAAGGTGGCCGAGGAGGACAGCGATCGTGCTTCCAATCTTTAGGTCGCCGCCGAGGCGGTGCGCGTGGTGGTGGAGGATGAGATCGTCAAGCTCACCGCGGAGCAGGTGAACCTGCAGAGGACCTCCGGCATGGAGCTGGCTCGTATGCAGCAGGAGCTGGCAGACGTGCACTCTGCAGTTGGGGTCGTCAGCAAGGAACGCGATGGTACATTCCTTTTGATCACTTGTTAAGTAGAGTGTTGATGTGGGGTCAGCGCCTGGGAAGACGGGAGCTCACTGACCCTGGCGCAGACCGTGTCGCACTACCCGGAGATCGATCTCACGTGCATCTCCAAGTGGTTCGTCGTGCACATCTCAGATGAGGAGATTACGCTCTTGACGGCCGACCTGCAGTTTCGGGCGAGGGAGCTTTGTTCCAGCTTCTAGGCGGGAAACTTCGTGCGGACGCGGTTCTGGTCGATGCGGACATGGTCTCAAGATCCTCCTCAGCCGCCTCAAGGCTCGAAGGCTTAGGATTTTCCTTGTAGCATCTTTTGCCTATGAATAAGAACTCTGCATTCAGCGTTGTAAATAACAAAGTTTCCGACCCTCTTTTGTGCTTATGTGAATGTTTCACACTTAGCATTTTTTAAAATCCGTTGGGCATTGATCAAGTGATTGGGTCGGGTATAGCTCTAGGGTCAAGTGTTGGGCTCGATACGGCCATAAAGCGTCACCAACACCAGGTCGTCAATCGTTAGCCGCGAGGAAGACCTAAACAATAGCGCTCGCAATTCACTTTGCATGTTTGAGGGTCACCCGCAAGCTTGGCACGGGTCGAGAGGTCGAACCTCGAGAAAACAGACAGAGGCACAGAGCCATAGAGCAAAAAGCTGAGGCACGGATCCTGAAAAAGAGAAAATGAGAGGCGGACAGGTCAGATGCTCTGACCCTTAGGCGTGGGACAGAAAGACTAGTCCCGAGTGGTGGAGGGCGGCCAGTTGGCCGCGCTTCGCCATCCAAAACAATAAGAAAAAAATGAGAGATGCACAAAAAACTTAACTGATTTTATTATGCATAGAATCGAAGTAAGCTCGATATTTCATGAACTGGCTAGCTACTTGCCGCCCTCGGTCTCTAACTTGTAGGCGTCGGCCTTAGAACTCGCTTGATTACGGCCCTCTTTGTTTGAGCTGGAGCATTTGATTTTTTAGACAAGCTGGCTGGTGGCTAGTTGAAAAGCTGGCTGGTGAAATTTAGATGTTGGCTTTTGTAATGTACGTTTAGTTTTTTTGCACACTAAAAGTTGGAAAAGTAATACTTAGTAAGCTTTTCAGCTTTTAGTTCATTTCTGCAAAAGCTACCTTTTCAGCGTTTCAAAAGCGAGCTTTTTAGAACCTTGTTTGTTTCAGCTTCTTAACTTTCAGCTTTTCAACTGGAAAAGCTCTCTAAGATGCTGAAACAAAGAGGCCCTACATATGGCCCTTCCCAAGGGCGACAATTTGTGCTGGCCGGCCTTGATCTAGAGCCTTTTGAGTACAAGATCTCCTACGCTGAAGGCCCGACCCTTGATGCGTCGAGTGTATAGTCGTCGTAGAGTCTATTGGTGCTTGGCGGATGGCGACGTCTCGCGCCTCGTCCAGCTAGTTCAGGGCGTCCTGCCGCGCCACTTACGACTTTTCCTTGTCGTATGCTCGTACCCTCAAGGAGTCGTAGTCGAGGTCGGTCGACAGCACGGCTTCTGCTCCGAATGTCATGAAGGGGGTAAAACCCATAGTTCTGTTGGGAGTTATTCGTAGACCCCACAACACGAACGAAAGTTCTTGGACCCATCGTCCAGCCGGCTGCTCCACGTGGTCATAGAGTCGGGGCTTGGCGCCCTGGAGCACCATCCCATTAGCGCGTTCGAACTGACCGTTTGTCCTCGGATGAGCCATGGAGGCGAAGTCAAGCTGGATGTGGTACTCCTCGCAGAATTTATAGAATTACCGACTGGTAAACTACGTGCCATTGTCGGTGATGATGGAGTTCGGGACTTCGAATGGGCATATGATGTCGTGGAAGAATTCGACCGCTCAACCGACTCTGATGTAGGACACCAGTTTAGCCTCAATCCACTTGGTGAATTTGCCGACGGCAACGAAGAGGTGGGTCAAACCATCGGATGCTTTTCGGAAAGGCCCGAGGATGTTGAGCCCCCAGACCGCGAAGGGCCATGTGACCAGAATCGTCTGGAGCTCTTAGGCCAGCAGATGTGTCTGCCAGGCAAAGAACTAGCAGCCCTTGCAAAAGCGAACGAACTGCTCGACGTCGGAGACCGCTGTGGGCCAGTAGAACCCCTGGCGGAATACTTTACCGACTAGGGTCCTCCGGGTAGCATGATGACCGCAGATGCCTGAGTGGATGTTGTCAATGAGATGTCGACCCTTCGCCTCAGGAATGCAGCATATAAGGACACCACTAGGGCTCCTCTTGTAGAGCTCATTATCGACGACGATGTAGGCTTTGGCTCACACATGAGACTCGCTTGGCTTCATTGGTGTTAGCCGAGAGAGTGCCATCTTGGAGGAAGGTGAAGATGTCTCGAGACCAGTCCGAGACGATGGCTATAACTACTAGTTTTAGGATCGGGGGAGCTTCAGCCTTTGGGTCGGCGGAGTCGTCTTGGAGCTTGATGGTTGGCTTGGGGAGGATTTCGAGGAAGACATCGCCAGGGACTGGATCCCACCCCGAGGCCATCTTGGCTAGTGCATCGACTGCTTCGTTTTCGCGGTGCAGAACGTGGTGGAGCTCGATCTCGTCAAACATGTCTTCGAGCTTGCAAACTTTTTGGCATTAGGCCTCCATCTTCGGGTCTCGGCAACTCAATACTTTCATGACTTGGTTGACAAAGAGCTCGGAGTCGCCCTTGACGTAGAGCCATCGAACACTGAGGGTAATGGCCATTCGTAGGTCATGGAGCAGGGCTTCGTACTTGACAACATTGTTGGAGGTGCGGAAGTGAATCCGCAGCACATACTAAAATTTATCGCCCTTTGGAGAGTTGAAGACAACGCCAACCCCCGTGCCCTTCAAGACGCATGAGTCATCGAAGAACATCGTTTAGTGCTCAAGGTTGACAAAGGTCGGTGGTTCTTGAGCCTTCGTCCATTCGACGATGAAGCCGGTGAGAGTTTGGAACTTGATGGCTTGACTAGGCACATAGGTGATGTATTGGCCCATGAGCTCCATTGCCCACGTGGTGATCCGGCCGACCACATCCTTCCCGTTGATGATCTCCCCGAGTGTACCGAGGCTTGGCATCTGTGAGCACCTCGCTGATGAAATAGACGACCCTCTAGACCTTAAAGGCCCGACCCTCCTCCGAGCGCTAGATGATGAGGCTAGTGCTGACAACTTTTGATGTTGCGAAAATGTAGAGGAGCAGTGGCTCACCAGGGGTCAGTGAAGTCAGGATCGGCAGTGTAGATAGCAGGTTCTTGAGTTGCTCGAACACCTCCTGGGCCTTGGCGGTCCAGGTGAAACAATCAGACTCGCGTAGTAGTCAGTAAAATGGCATGGCCTTCTCGCCTAGTCTAGAAATGAAACGACTGAGTGCCACTAGGCACCCAATGAGCTTCTAAAGCCTTTTGACGTTGTTTTTGGGCTTGAGATTGCGGATGGCGGTGATCTTTTTGGGGTTCGCTTCAATGCCGCAGTTGAAGATGAAGAATCCAAGTAGCTTGCCGAAGGGAACGCCGAAGACGCACTTCTCAGAGTTGAGCTTGATGCGGTACCTTGGAAGGTTGGCAAATGTCTCCTCCAAGTATCCGACAAGGTCGGAGCTTGCCGAGACTTGCTGACGATGTCGTCAACTGTAACATCCCGAATTCTTGAATTAATAAGGCAGCAATTTACGCCCAATTTTCATTCCATTTTAATTGTCCGTCTGAATTTTCGTTCCGTTCAAAAATCTTTCGTACCAAATTTCGTTTCGTCCAATTCCGAAATATGTTCGTCTAAATTAATTCGGTGCCGAAATAATATAGTTCACGTAATTTTTACGTTTGGACTAAAATTATTTTCGAAATTATTCCCTAATTAATTTTTGAGTCTTTAAATATTTTCCTTGATTAATCTCTTCAGTCTTTTTAATTATTTTCGCAGTTATCAATCAATTTCCAGAATTATTTTTAACCCTACCTATTTTTCCTCTCCTATAAATACCCTTCTAACCCTAATCCCCTTTCCATCCTCATTTCTCCAAAAAATCCTCGCAACTGCTCCTTCCTTGCGCCGCCTCTCTCCTCGTTTTGCTCACCTCCTCGCCGTGCGTCGTCGTCTGCCTCGTTTTCCCGAGCATCGCTCGTCGCTATCGCCAGCACCGCGCCGCGTGACGCCTTCCTTGTCTGTGCGCCGTCCTCTGCATCGCCGTCAACGCCCGCACGCCCGACCGCCTCTGCTCCGTTGCCGACGCCATCAGCGCTTGGAGATCAGCGCTGGACTCCTTCACCACGCGATCTGTTGGTCCGTGTGGCGCGTGCTGTCCTGGTGCCGACTGCGTCGTCGTCAACATCGATCTTCGTGCGTCACCCAAGCCCCGCTGCTGGAGAGCGCTGGCCCCCGCCGTCCACGTTGTGCTGATCCCTGCTGCCGTCTCTCGAGATCGCGTCAGCCTCAGTCGTCGTCACTGCTCCATGTTTTTCATTGCACGGTGCAGTACTCCAGTTTCCATTTTCTCCATCTCTGATTTCCTCCGGTGCTACTTCCGAGTTCCGTTTTCCAGATCCCCCGGTGAGATTAATTTCTATCCCTTCAATTCCTTTTTCTTTCCGATTAATTGATAGATTAATTGCTAATTTAAATCTGTGATTAATTATTCTGTAATTAATCTAATTCCTTGTGGTCCAGATTGTCTACAATTTCCGTGAAACTCTGTTTGATATCCGATTAATCTCGAAATTGTTCCGTTAAATTGTCTCGTCGCGTTTGTTGTGTAGAGTTGTTTCAGGAAATGTTTTGCGCACGTTTAGTCTAGTAATTTCGATTTAGATTTAATTCCGGTTCTATTCTTTGTCGTGTAATTAATGTCTAATCCCTCTTGTTCGTGTTGTGATTAGCTGCTGTCCCTAAGGAGGAGTTTTACGAGCCAGCTCAGTTCGACGATCCGGATCCCGACTTCGATCCCGATTTGCCAGGCAAGCCGCGTTCCTTGATCACTTTGTTCCTAACATTTTAAACTGCATGTTTTGTTTGTAACCTTAATTTGCATGCCAACTATTTTAAAATCTGCTAGCAACATTCCTAAGCCGTGCCTATTTACTGTTTCACAAATATTAACCCTAGGATTGCTTTAGTACATTTATTTCTACTTTTATAATTAGCCATGCTTAGTCGCATTTATTTCCATCTCACACCTATCACCATAAAATAGAATTTGTGTTAAATGCTTTTGAACTGTGCTTCAAATGTGTGAGTATTGCAAATAACTATACATAACTATTTAGCGAGGGCAGGTTAGAGTACGAGGAGCTGGGGAACTTTTGGGAAGTCTCTGTGGGTGTATCTGTTGCGGGCTGGGATCTTTCCGTGAGTTGTTGGCGTTGAGGTTGGTGTTGGTGCCTGTCCCGGTAATTAAGGACCGAGTCCTTCAAGCCTTGTACGCTCAGTTGACAACCATGCACACCACATTACCCTATATGGGCCGTTGGCTTGATCTTGAAGCTTGCCGAGACTGGTTGTTTACCCGTGGATTGGCGGTGTAGTGTTAGTGTGGTGTAGAGTTTTGACTCCTCACATGAGATCGAGATACCCCACCTGATCAGTGGTAGGCTCTTCACAACTCCAGGACCCGATTGCGTAGGCTTTTAGGATCCCTATCCTGGAGAACGGATGACACCAGTTAAAGCTTGTGGACGGATCTTGTGTGTTTGTCGAGACTACGACGGTAGTTTCCGATGACGCATCTCGTGGGTCCAGATGCATAACCTCTGCAGAGTTTTAGTCGATGCACATTGCCACGTCCTTTTGGAAGGACACCCACCTGAGTTGTGCTCCTCGTTGAGTAGTTTTGTTTTTTCTTCCTTCTCTCCTTTTCTAAATATTTTTGACTCCGGCCTTTGAGCTGTGGCCGAGTGTGGAGATTACAATGGCATTAAAATGAACCCTCGCCCGAGATAACGGAGATCTCTGCGGGGCAAGATAATAAAATTTGACAAGTTTGAAAATAAAGCTTTCTTGCATCTTTAAATAAAATAAATGTTTTAAACTTGCATTTAGCACTTGAGCCATGCCTTTACCCTTGAAACCTTTTGCATGCATACATTGTTGTTAGGTAGTACGCGGTTTGCAGAGTATTCGTACTCACAGCTTTCTAATTTGTTGTTTTCATAGGATACCCTCAGCTTCGACTTCGACTACGTCTCTGACGGCCCGTGACGTCCGCTCCTGCGCTCGAGCTAGCCTGTGTGGAGGAGGTTCGCTACCGCTGCCATTCTGTTGCTTTCGCTGTTACTTTTGTTAGATTCACGATAGAGATATATCTGCTTTGAGATATTTTTGGCTCGCGTGCCGATGGACCCTTTTGGAGGATTTTATTCTAATAATTTCACTCTGATCTACTACTTTCTAATTTGTTTCTTGTTTAATATTTCTGTTATGGTTTTTTGATTGATCACTTGTGATATCGTGATTGCCAAACTCCTGGGATTGGCAATGTCACGTAAGATCGGGACTTATCGAAAGATAAGTGAAAACCCAGTTGCTACAAGTGGTATTAGAGCCATACTTGACCGTAGGAGCGTAACCGTAGAACTGGACGTAATTAAGAATTATTTCTAGTCTTCCTAATCTGCTAACAAACCTTCATCGTGAAAGTTGATTTCTTAAATCTCTTTGTTTGCTTGGTGGGAGTCTTGTTTGCTTAGAATAATGCTTGTTTAGTTATCTTTGTTCTAACCTGCTCGCTTTCTATCTTCTTCAGTAATTCTGTTTCTGCTAATGCTATCTTTCTAATCAGAATTGTTTGCCTGCAACAGATAGCTCTGAGGAGGTCTGGACGCCTTCACGCTCGTTTTGAAGAGGCCGCTCTAGAGGACCCTGAGGTACCGCCACCCGCTGGGCGTGGTCGTGATGCTGTCCCCAGAGGTCGTAGTCGCGGCGCTGGAGGCCGTGTACCAGTGCCACCTACGGCGGATGCGCCTGGGGTTGGTCGAGGGCGTGGCTGTGGGCATGGCCGTGTTGGAGCCCATGCCCCTCAGGCCGAAGGTCGTGGCAGAGAAGTTGCCATAGACCCTGAGTTCGAGCCTGCTGGAGTTGCCGCGCCTGGTGAGGAAGTTTCAGCTGCTCCGAACCTGGCGAAGGTGATGGCCCGACAGACGCTTCTGCTTGAGCGTATTGTCGAGCTGTCACAGCAGCAGTCTTGTGGTCGTGCTCCTGCTTCTGACGCAGCACCGTACCACCAGTCAGCTGGTTCTCGCATGGCGATGTTTCTGAACCTGCGCCCTCCCACTTTTGATCGTGCAGTCGATCCTCTGGATGCTGACGACTGGCTCAGAGATATCGAGAAGAAGCTGGACCTGATTCAGTGTGACGACTAGGAGGCAGTTCGTCTGGCAGCCCACCAGTTGACAGGTGCAGCTGGTGCTTGGTGGGACACTCTGTACACCACACTTGATGAGCCTGAGCTGTTCACTTGGGACGACTTCGTCACCGCTTTCCGTGGTTTTCACATCTCAGAGGGAGCCATAGAGGCGAAGGCGGAGGAGTTTCGTACTTTGCGTCAGGGGAGTATAACTGTCACCGAGTACGCAATCGCTTCACTCAGCTGAGTCGTTTTGCACCTGAGGAGGTCTCGACTGAGCGTCGCAAGATGTACTGGTTCCGCAAGGGCCTACGTCTTGAGATGCTTTCTTACCTGGATGGAGGTGTTCAGAGGAGCCTTCATGAGCTGATTGACAGATGCCTAGCTTTGGAGGTGTCACTTCAGAAGCTCGACCGGTCCAGGGATGCTAAGAGGAGAGCTCTTGGCCCGGGACCCAGTCGTGAGGCTACGCAACGTCAGCGTTTCAGTGGTTCTTTTCAGCAGGGATCGAGACAACCCACCTTCGCCCGATCCACTGCTCCTGCTCTAGCCTCAGTCCAGCAGCAGAGTTCTCAGCGCCAGAGAGGTGCCTTCCAGCAGCAGCAGTTCTCTTTTCGTCCAACAGGGGGTCAGCCCTCGGTTCGCTGCTTCGAGTGTGGCCAGGAGGGTCACAAGGCGTTTCAGTGTCCGAGGCGCCAGCAGCAGGGACCTGGGGGAGGTGGTGCTTAGTTTGCCACTCCCGCTAGGCCACCGCACCAGTCAGGAGGATGAGGAGTGCGTTCAGCGGGCCGTGGCGCTGCTCAGCCGAGCGTCACGCGCAGCCGCCTGAACCACATCTCAGTGGAGGAGGCTCAAGAGGCACCTGACGTCGTCGTTGGTGAGTTTTTGGTTCACTCCCACCTAGCGACGGTTTTGTTCGACTCGAGGGCTACGTATTCATTTGTGTCGTCGGCGTTTGCGTCCACACACAGTCTTCCTACCTCACTCTTAGCTATACCTACACTTACCACTTCATCTCTTGGAGTCTACAAGAGTCGTGTTGAGTGTAGAGGTGTTCGGATCTTGATAGAGGGTGTGGTTTTCCTAGCCGATCTCATTGTCATTCTCTCGCGTGACATTGATGTCATTTTGGGGATGGATTGGCTAGCGAGGCACGAGGGAGTCATCACTTGTGCCGAGAGGGTTGTGTCTTTGGTCAACCACCACGGTGTTCGAGTGGTGTGTGCTCCTAGAGCTTCCAGAGTTTCACCTTCAGTTTGCAGCTTGCAGGAGTTATCTTTGGAGCAGATTCCTGTTGTTCGAGAGTTTCTAGAGGTGTTTCTCGATGAGTTGCCAGGACATCCTCCAGATCGAGATGTTGAGTTCGTGATCGATCTTCTTTCTGGTACCGCGCCGATTGCCAAGCGGCCATACCGGATGTCTTCTGATGAGCTTGCTTTAATTAAAGAGCACATTGATGAGCTCTTGACTAAAGGGTTCATTCGGCCGAGTGCTTCGCCGTGGGGAGCCCCAGTGCTGGTCGTGAAGAAGGATGGGTCAATGCGCATGTAGGTTGACTATCGTTCTTTGAACGAGGTGATGATAAAGAACAAGTACCCTTTGTCGAGGATCGATGATTTGTTTGATCAGTTGAAGGGTGCGAAGTTCTTTTCCTCGATTGATTTGAGATCGGGGTATCACCAGATGAAGATTCGACCTTCTGATATTTCGAAGACTTCGTTCGTGACGAGGTATGGGTCTTATGAGTTCCTGGTCGTTTCTTTTGGACTCACTAATGCCCCTGCCTACTTCATAAACATGATGAACAAGGTGTTCATGGCTGAGCTGGATAAGTTCATAGTGGTTTTCATTGATGATATCCTCGTCTATTCCAAGTCAGCCGAAGAGCATGAGCAACATCTGAGAGTTGTTCTTGAGAGGTTGAAATCTCGTCAGCTATATGCCAAGTTCAGCAAGTGCAAGTTTTAGCTTGAGAAGGTTGCTTTTCTCGGTCATGTTGTCACAGCTGAGGGCGTTGCCGTTGATCCTGAGAAGGTCAAGGCTGTTGTGGAGTGGGAGTCTTCGAGGTCAGTCTCTGAGGTGAGGAATTTTCTTGGATTGGCAAGTTACTATCACCGATTCATCGAGAACTTCTTCAGGATTGCTAAGCCTATGACCGAGTTGACTCAGTTGGGTGTGCCGTTTGTCTGGTTAGATGCTTGTGAGAGGAGTTTTCAGGTGCTGAAGATGAGGTTGACATCTGCGCCTGTTCTGACCTTATTGGATATTCACCAGGACTTCCAGGTTTTCTGTGATGCTTCAGGGTTTGGGTTGTGTGCTGATGCAGAACAAGAAGGTCGTGTGCTATGCTTCGAGGCAGTTGAAGAAGCATGAGTTGAACTATCCGACGCATGATCTTGAGTTGGCAGCTGTTGTGCATGCTTTAAAGATTTAGAGGCACTATCTGATCGGCAACAGATGCGAGATCTTCACCGATCACAAGAGTCTCAAGTACATCTTCACCCAGTCAAAGCTGAACATGAGGCAGAGGAGGTGGCTTGAGTTAATCAAGGATTACGATCTTAGCATTAACTATCACCCGGGTAAAGCCAATGTGGTAGCCGATGCTTTGAGTCGTAAGGCTTATTGTTCTTCTTTGTTGTCTGAGCAGTCAGAGATTCTTTCAGATCTGGCCAATTTGAGAGTTGAGATTGTTTCTCAGGGTTTTTTGTGCGAGCTCAGGTTGTAGCCGTTGTTGTTTGAGGAGATCAAGTCAGCTCAGAAGCTTGATAGAGAGGTTCAGTCAATCTTGAAGAAGATGAGGAGAGGCAAAGCACCGGGTTTTCATGTGGATCAGTAGGGTGCTTTGTGGTTTGAGGACCGTATATGTGTTCCCAGAGTGCCAGAGTTGCGGGATGCTATTCTGAGAGAGGCTCATGATTCAAGGTTTTCTATCCACCCAAGTTGCACTAAGATGTTCGAGGATTTGAGGACTCGTTTCTGGTGGGTTGGCATGAAGGCAGACATTGCTGAGTATGTTGCCTTATGTGATGTTTGTCGACGAGTTAAGGCTGAGCATCAGAGGCCAGCTGGGTTGCTGAAGCCATTGTCGATCCCTTCCTGAAAGTGGGATGACATCAGTATAGACTTCATCACAGGTTTGCTGTTGACGTCTCGCCATCATAATGCTATTTTGGTGGTGGTGGATCGATTGACTAAGACCGCTCAATTCATTCCTGTGAATGAGAGGTACTCAGTTGATCAGTTGGCCAAGCTGTACATCGATCACAATATGAGGTTGCATGGTGCACCGAGGAGCATTCTGTCTGATCGCGGGTCTCAGTTTACCGTGAGATTTTAGAGGAGTTTGCATGAGGCTGTGGGTACACACCTGGTGTACGGTTCAGCGTGTCACCCCCAGACAGATGGTCAGACAGAGCGTGTGAACCAGATTCTGGAGGATATGTTGAGAGCTTGCGTGATCACCTATAGGCAGAGCTGGGAGGACAGTCTTTCTTTTGCAGAGTTCTCTTACAACAACAGTTTTCAGGCCAGTTTGGGTATGTCACCTTTTGAGACGTTGTATGGTAGGAGATGCCGTACCCCGCTCATGTGGTTAGAGGTTGATGAGAGGTCTTTCTTTGGTCCTGATTCCATCCGTGCTGCTGAGGAGATGGTTGAGAAGGTCAGAGAGCATCTTCGGATTGCTCAGAGCCGTCAGAAGAGCTATGCGGATAAGAGGAGGAGGCCCTTTTCTTTTAAGATTGATGATTGGGTGTATCTTAAGGTGTCACCTCTTCGTGGCACGTGTCGCTTCCATGTCCGAGAGAAGTTGGCTCTGAGGTTTGTTGGTCCCTTTCAGATTCTCAGGAAGATCGGTGATCTTGCTTACAGGTTGGACTTGCCATCCGAGCTTGCGGGTGTGCATCTAGTGTTCCACGTCTCTCACTTGAAGAAGTGTCTTCGAGTGCCGGAGGAGCGTGTTGTCCCTGATGCTTTGGATATTTAGGACACGCTCAAGTACCTGGAGTACCCGGTGAAAATTCTTGATGAGGCATTCAAGGAAACGCGGAAGTCCAAGATCAAGTTTCTCAAGGTTCAATGGAGCAATCACACTGAGCGAGAGGCTATCTGGGAGAAGGAAGATGATCTGAGGCAAGAGTTTCCCTATCTGTTTGGGTCCGCTCCTTGATCTCGAGGACGAGATCCTGTAAGGGGGGAGTCTGTAACATCCCGAATTCTTGAATTAATAAGGTAGCAATTTACGCCCAATTTTCGTTCCATTTTAATTGTCTATCCGAATTTTCGTTCCGTTCAAAAATCTTTCGTACCAAATTTCGTTTCGTCCAATTCCGAAATATGTTCGTCTAAATTAATTCGGTGCCGAAATAATTTAGTTCACGTAATTTTTATGTTTGGACTAAAATTATTTTTGAAATTATTCCCTAATTAATTTTTGAGTCTTTAAATATTTTCCATGATTAATCTCTTCAGTCTTTTTAATTATTTTCGCAGTTATCAATCAATTTCTAGAATTATTTCTAACCCTACCTATTTTTCCCCTCCTATAAATACCCTTCTAACCCTAATCCCATTTCCATCCTCATTTCTCCAGAAAATCCTCGCAACTGCTCCTTCCTTGCGCCGCCTCTCTCCTCGTTTTGCTCACCTCCGCGCAGTGCGTCGCCGTCTGCCTCGTTTTCTCGAGCATCGCCCGTCGCTGTCGCCAGCGCCGCACCGCGTGACGCCTTCCTCGTCTGTGCGCCGTCCTCTGCGTCGCCGTCCACGCCCGCGCGCCCGACCACATCTGCTCCGTTGCCGACGCCGTCAGCGCTTGGAGATCTGCGCCTGCCTCCATTTCTGCGTCGCTGGACTCCTTCGCCGCGCAATCCGTTGGTCCGTGTGGCGCGTGCTGTCTTGGTGCTGACTGCGTCCTCGTCAACCTCGATCTTCGTGCGTCACCTGAGCCCCGCTGCAGGAGAGCGCTGGCCCCCGCCATCCACGTCGTGCTGATCCCTGCTGCCTTCTCTCGAGATCGCGTCAGCCTCAGTCGTCGTCACTGCTCCAAGTTTTTCTGTGCGCGGTGCAATACTCTAGTTTCCATTTTCTCCATCTCTGATTTCCTCCGGTGCTACTTCCGAGTTTCGTTTTCCAGATCCCGGTGAGATTAATTTCTATCTCTTCAATTCCTTTTTCTTTCCGATTAATTGTTAGATTAATTGCTAATTTAAATCAGTGATTAATTATTCTGTAATTAATCTAATTCCTTGCGGTCTGGATTGTCTACAATTTCCGTGAAACTCTATTTGATATCCGATTAATCTCGAAATTGTTCCGTTAAATTGTCTCGTCGCATTTGTCGTGTAGAGTTGTTTTGGGAAACGTTTTGCGCATGTTTAGTCTAGTAATTTCGATTTAGATTTAATTCTGATTCTATTCTTTGTCACGTAATTAGTGTCTAATCCCTCTTGTTCGTGTTGTAATTAGCTACTGTCGCTGAGGAGGAGTTTTGCGAGCCAGCTCAGTTTGACGATTCGAATCCCGACTTCGATCCCGATTTGCCAGGCAAGCTGCGTTCCTTGATCACTTTGTTCCTAGCATTTTAAATTGCATGTTTTGTTTGCAACTTTAATTTGCATGCCAACTATTTTAAAATGTGCTAGCAACATTCTTAAGCCGTGCCTATTTACTGTTTCACAAATATTAACCCTAGGATTGCTTTAGTACATTTATTTCTACTTTTATGATTAGCCATGCTTAGTCGCATTTATTTCCATCTCACCTATCACCATAAAATGGAATTTGTGTTAAATGCTTTTGAACTGTGCTTCAAATGTGTGAGTATTGCAAATAACTATACATAACTATTTAGCGAGGGCAGGTTGGAGTATGAGGAGCTGGGGGACTTTTGAAAAGTCTCTGTGGGTGTACCTGTTGCGGGTACAACGGAAAGATCTGGGCTGAGATCTTTCCGTGAGACTTGTTGTTGGCATTGAGGTTGGTGTTGGTGCCTGTCCCAGCAATTAAGGACCAAGTCCTTCGAGCCTTGTACGCTCAGTTGACAACCATGCACACGACGTTACCCTGTATGAGTAGTTGGCTTGATCTTGAAGCTTGTCGAGACTGGTTGTTTACTAGTGGGTTGGCGGTGTAGTGTTAGTGTAGTGTAGAGCTTTGACTCCCCACATGAGATCGAGATAACCCACCTGATCAGTGGTAAGCTCTTCACAACTCCAGGATCCGATTGCGTAGGCTTTTGGGATACCTATCCTGGAGGATGGATCTTGTGTGTTTGTCGGGACTACGACGGTAGTTCCCGATGACGCATCTCGTGGGTCCAGAAGCATAACCTCTGCAGAGTTTTAGTCGATGCGCATTGCCACATCCTTTTGGAAGGACACCCCCCTGAGTTGTGCTCCTCGTTGAGTAGTTTTGTTTTTTCTTCCTCCTCTCCTTTTCTAAATGTTTTTGACTCCGGCCTTTGAGCTGTGGCCGAGTGTGGAGATTACATCGGCATTAAAATGAACCCTCACCCGAGATAACGGAGATCTCTGCGGGGCTAGATAATAAAATTTGAAAAGTTTGAAAATAAAGCTTTCTTGTATCTTTAAATAAAATAAATGTTTTAAACTTGCATTTATCACTTGAGCCATGCCTTTACCCTTGAAACCTTTTGCATGCATACATTGTTGTTAGGTAGTACGCGGTTTGCTGAGTATTCGTACTCACGGCTTTCTAATTTATTGTTTTCAGAGGATACCCTCAGCTTCGACTTCGACTACGTCTCGGACGGCCCGTGACGTCCGCTCCTGCGCTCGAGCTAGCTTGTGTGGAGGAGGTTCGCTATCGCTACCATGTTGATGCTTCCGCTATTACTTTTGTTGGATTCACGATAGAGATATATCTGCTCTGAGATATTTTCGGCCTGCGTGTCGATGGACCCCTTTGGAGGATTTTATTCTAATAATTTCACTCTGATCTACTACTTTCTAATTTGTTTCTTGTTTAATATTTCTGTTATGGTTTCTTGATTGATCGCTTGTGATATCGTGATTGCCAAACTCCTGGGATTGGCAATGTCACGTGAGATTAGGACTCATCGAAAGGTAAGTGAAAACCCGGTCGTTACATCAACGTAAACATCTAGGTTCCGAGCCAACTGGTCATGGAAGCATTTTCGTATGCAGGACTAGTATGTGGCCTTGGCATTCTTGAGCCTGAATAGCATGGTGACGTAGCAAAAGGAGCCGAACGGCGTGATGAAGGACGTGGCTGGCTGGTCGGGGTCACGCATAGTGATCTGATGGTATCCGAGTAAGCATCGAGAAAACTAAAGGTTTCGCAGCCAGTGATGGAGTCGACCACTTGATCTATACGCGGCAAAGAAAACAGATCCTTTTGGCATGCTTTGTTGAACTCGTATAGTCAACACACATTCTCCATTTTCCATTCTTTTTCTTGACCATTACAGGGTTGGCTAGACACTTCGGGTGGTAGACCTCTTTGATGAACTTGGCACCTAGCAGCTTGGTGATCTCTTCTCTGTTGGCCCGGCGCTGCTCATCGTCGAAACGTCGGAGTCGTTACCTCACCGGTCGAGACTGGGGAATGATGTTGAGTGAGTGCTCGGCGACCCCCTTCGAGATGCCCTGCATATCAGAGGGTGTCTAGGCGAAGATGTCCTGATTCCAGAGGAAGTGAACGAGCATATTTTCCTATTTGACGGAGAGCGTCGTCCCGACCCTGGCCTTCTTGGTCAAATCAGAGGGGTCGAGGACGATCTCCTTGGAGTCGTTGGAGGGTTCGAAGGACGTAGAGGTTGAAGGCTTGGAGTCGAGAGTGAAGACCCTTGGTCTTGCAGATCTTGTTGAGCTCAACCGACCCCTAGAGAGCGATGGCCAGCTCAAAGCTTTCCTACTCACAGGCAAGGGCGTGCTTGAAGTGAGACACCACGGTGATGACGCCTTTGGGCCCGGCATCTTCAGCTTGAGGTAGATATAGTTGGAGATGATAATGAACTTGGCGTAGCAAGGCCGACCGAGGATGGCGTGGTATGTGCCGACGAAATCGACCACCTCGAAGGTGAGCTTCTCGGTGCTGAAGTTGTCGTGATCACCGAAGGTAACCGAGACTTTGATGTGACCTAGGGGTATCGCATGATCCCTAGCAATGACTCAGTGGATGGGAGCATGACTCGGACAGATATCCGACTCCGAGAGCTGCATATCCTTGAAGGTGTCGATGTAGAGGACGTTGAGAGGGTGCTGCCGCCGTCCATGAAGACCTTGGTGAGGCGCATGGTACCGATGATCGGGTCGAGCACTAAAGAAAGACGCCCGACTGAGGCACGTGGTCAAAGTGGTTGGACCTATCGAAGGTGATAAAAGCCTCCAACCACCAGAGGTAGGTTTGCATCTAGTGGCGCTGAGACTCGTAGGCCATCGACCCTCCGAAGATCATTAGAAAGTCTTTCAGCTCGAGGAAGGCTGTGCCGGTGTTGCCCTTGGCGTCCTTCACAGGAGGATCAGGACGTTGACGTTGATGAGAGTCGGGAAAAAAATTACATTTGAAGAACTACTTCATCATGTGGCAGTCTCTAAGCGTGTGCTTGACGGGTCGAGAGGTTTGTGCAAGGCTTGTCTAGGAGCTTCTCGAACTAGTTGTGATCGGTTGGCTTCCTAGCCTGAGGTTGGGGCTGTCGTTCGGTGATGCCCACGAACTCATCATCGTGCTGCTTGCTCTTCTTCGGCCTCTTGCTGCTTGAACCGCCCCCAAAACGGTCGGACTAGCTGTCGAGCTTGGACTTCTCCTTGTCCTTGCCCCGATCTCGGTCGAAGTTGGCTTGGATAGCCTCCTCCCCCGTGGCGAAGGTGGTGGTGATGTCGAGGAGGGTGCGGGCCATGCGAGAATTTTTACACCCAGCTTGTTGACGAGCGCCTTGGAGGTCGTGTCACAGGTGAAGGCGTCGATGACGTCGGCGTCGCTCACGTCGGGTAGCTGTTGCACTTGCGCAAAAAGCGCTGGATATAGTCCCAGAGCGACTCGTCTGACTTCTGCTTGCAGTTCTTAAGATCCTAGGAGTTACCTGGCCGAGTATAGTTCTTGTGGAAGTTGCTGATGAAGCGCTGAATGTAGTCTCAGAGCGAATCGCTTGACTTCTTCTTACAGTTCTTAAGATCCCAGGAGTTACCTGGCCGAGTGTAGTTTCCCTGGAAGTTGTCAAAAAGATGCGCTGGAGATCGGACCAGTCGCGGATGCACTCATCAAAAAGATGCTCGAGCCATCCTCTGGTGAGTCGGACAGGAAAAGTGGCAGGTATTGGATGGCAAACATGTTGTCCGCGCCCCCTACTCTGCAGGCGAGGTGATAGTCTTCCAGCCAGTGGGTCGGGTTGGTCTCACCACTGTACTTGATGATGTTGGTCGGTGCACAGGATCATTGTGGAAATCATGCTCTTCGGATCTTCGTGCCAAAAATCCAAGGCCCAACCTCTCTAGGGCTAGGGCTCTGAGGTTGGTCGTAGCTATGCCGTCGATCACGGTGGTCGAGAGTTCGTTCTCTCTTGGACTCGGCATAAGGCTCGCTCCTGGCCTGCCTTCTGGCATCAATGGTGTGCCGCACATCGCAATGTTGCTCGAGGTGTGGAGGGTCTCGGGTCTCACTTCGATCGTCAAAACTGTCGAGGGTCGGGCTTCGTTGGTCGATGCACGGTCGTTGGCTACTGCGAACCTCGGATTGCGGTGGCCGAAGCGATGGTTCTTGTTGTTGATGCGCGTCATGGAGGTAGACACGTAGACGATCGTGGGTCTCTTTGATCATGGGGTTGTCGGGGGTGACGGCTTCCTCCACGCCGCCGCCAAATTCTCGATCCGGCTTTCGAAGACGGGTATGCCGTCGTCCATAATCTGTTGATAGGTGGTCCGTGCTCGGGCACCGCCACTCATTGCCTTAGCGTCCTTGCTCGGGGTGCCGGCCTCGGCAACAACTTTACGCTGGAGGGCCTGCTCGATGATAGAGATCGCTTGATGACGTAGAGAGGTGTTGCTGTCTGCAGTTTTGCCGAGAGGTGTTTCCTCCGTGGCCCTGGGAGCCTGCAGCATAAAGCACTCCCACGCCGGGTCGTGACCTAGCACCGTGTGAGCTCGACGATGGCAGGCCGCGTGCCTCTCGTGCGGAGCCTGAAGACGAAGCTCGCCACCTTTATCGACGACGAAATCCAGGCTCCTAGATCAGAAGGCCTGGCCGGCGGTGAAGACTGGGACGTACTACGACCAGCTGTCTCGAGCGACGGCGATCGTGAAGCTTCCAAAATAGAATAGTAGAATTTACGTATTCGAAGGGGGATTGGGTGCACTCTTCGTTTTGAGGTGGCCTAGTCTACAGAAGACTCAAGATTTATCCTGATTCTAGCCACTACGGAGGTGCAATACCCTACTTCCAAGGAGAAAATGGATCGTATAATCTCGAAACAGGGTTACAATGGTGGAAAGGTTCTAGCTCGAGCAAAAACCCTAGCACGTGTATGTGGTGTGTATGTATGAATCTAACTTGTTGAATCTTGTCGTCTAAGGCCCTTGGTGCCCCCTTTATATAGAGGTCGGATCGGGGTTACAAAGCTTGGCGCTTACGTAACTGGGCCACAGTCTTTTGAGGTTGATGCTGTGGCGCCTGCCGGCGCCGGAGCACCTTGTCAGTGTCTTTCGATCGTCCTTTCTTCAGCGTCTGGGGACAAAGGTTGCTTTATCGCTCACTGGATTGCTTTTCTCTTCTGTTGGCTCGCTTTACCTCCTGTGAGGTTGCTTTGCCTACTGCTGTACACCGTCAGGAATCTCTATGCTTGTCAGCGATTGACCGTTAAGGCCGTGGCCGACCGATGGGGCCGGGCTCGTAAGGCGGTTCCCATCCATCGTTCGGACGGGTCACATTGTCAGTCAACTCTGACCCTCGGATAGTGGGGCCAACTCTTCGAGTAACCCTGACCCTTCGGGGGTCGAGCTACTTGGTCGGACCTTTGTGCAATGAAGTCTTCAGTGAGTCGTAGATTCGGCCCATGGGCCTCGGCCTTTCGCCGAGCTTCCGTATCAATCCTGGGGCCATAGGTACCCGCTGTACATGATCCTGACAAGAACAATTAGTGATTATCATTATAAGTATGAAGTGTGAATAAATTCATTTGAACTGATTCTTACCACTAATGACTCGTTCTAGTCCCGGTACATCGGGTAGACAGTCAAGGGTCGGAACATGGCTCTATCATGCTGGTGGTGTTTACGTGACCCTCGTATGTGTGCGTGGTACATACCACCTCAAGTTGCAGGTGGGGCGAGTGCCGTTTCACCCATGAATCGCATTGTTAGCCGCAAATAAAGTATGCGGGTTTTGCGAGAACCACGAGCCGCATCTCTCGATATAGAGAAAAATATGCAGTCATTGTGGGAGCCAAATAACTTATCCACTTAACACACAATTTACCACTCTATTATTACATATATACTTAATTCAAAATATTAGTAACTTTAAAGTCATGATTTTTTTACTTATTCTAGTGAGTTTAAAGTTGAACCTTATAATTAAACCTCACATTCACACTATAATATTTTAATGAATTTGACTAAAATGTGTTAGAAAATATTCTAAATAATACTAAGCAACTTCATTCAAATTAGTATAAATAGAACAAACATAATAAAGTGATGAGCTTTTGCCGGTTGTTACGTATGTACCCGCTTGTCCAACGGGCTTTGTAGTGCACAAATGTTTGACTCTTTTCGAATTTATCAGCAAGGCTATGTAACTAATGAAGATTAGAAGTAAAGCATGTTTATCTTACTTCAGCATGCCCGAACGCTGCAGAGTAAATTAAGAAAGAATTGACATGGAGGGCTTTGTACTCCCTCCATATCACTATACCTACGTTTTAGTCTCAGCATGTGAATTACTCCCTCTGTCTCATAATAAGTGATATTTTTTACTTTTGTAAACGATGTTTTATCATTTATTTTAAAAAAAAAATTTACGAAAATAAAAAAATAAACAACACAAGGTTAAAGTACTTCGAATAACGAATTATTCCACAATAAAATAAATAATATTTTTATAAAAATTTTGAATAAGACAAATGATCAAAAAGTAAATGTTTAAAAATCTAAAAAGATATTTATTTTGGAGCGGATGGAGTAAGAAAGAATTGACAGCCTCATTAATGCTCAATGAGATCCTCTAAGGATTTAATGCTCCCAACATATCCAAGCCATGCTGCGCTACCAAATGGGAGGTGAGTGGAGAGGACGGGAGTGGTGGTAGAAGATCTCAATCTGATTTCTTTATTTGCAGCAGATTTGCTTTGGAAATCGAGATTTGCTTTAGAAACCGATAATGTCATGTAATATGAGAAAAACTGTGAGCCGCAGGATGTCTGATAAATTGAAATGGAGGTAGTAACTCCTAATGCTTATGTTTGGTCAGGGATGAAACATTCTAGTCACAAGCTGTGCCCTTTGGAACACATAAATTTCACGGTAGTAACTCCTAATGCTTATGTTTGGTCAGGGATGAAACATTCTAGTCACAAGCTGTGCCCTTTGGAACACATAAATTTCACGGAAATCATACAATAATTAAATGCAAAACAGTTTAATTTTATAAAAAAAAACACAGAAAATATTTCCCTCTTCCAAAGAGGCATAAGGCAGTCAGATTCAATGATGACTGGCTCGTCGAACAACTGAGAGCTAATAAATGGATCTTTCGCTGGCAGGCGACCTGTTCAGCTTACTATGCATCTGAGCCGTTGACTGTTTCAATGTCTCTACTCGCAACCTTAGCTGCAAATCCGAGGCTCAAATCTGTAATCCTGGCAGTGCTGGCATCTACAATACTCCGCCTATCGCCAAAAAGACAAAATCTTGTTTTGTCTAGCCTGACAAGTCTTGTTTTGTCTAGCGAGAGGTATTATAAAGCAGCGGTGAGGTTACTCCTTCCCTCTCGTCAGGGCAGCCGAGCAACTGCTTCCTGTTAGCTGGCCGGCCAGAGCCTCGCGGAGTTCCTTCTATAAACGGCTCTCCAATTGCAGTTCAACTGGGCCAGTCTCCAAGTCTAGGTGCGTCCAGGCCTGCACGCTGCATCGTGTGTGATCACTGCAGGAAAACAGCGGTAAGAAACTCTTCCGATCTTCTGTTTGATCCTTGATTGGGTTCATGTAAAATGCCAAGAATTTATTTTGGTCGCGGAGTAAGATATGCGCGTAATTGAATTACTGATAAAAGAGGTGCTGAACCACGTCTGTTTTTTTTTTCTCAAAAGATTGGGAAAATTTTGTGAGGACTTTGCTTGTCAATAGTCACGATCATGAGAATGTCCAGATAGGGTCAGCTGTCTTTTGTAATGTAACTTTGGTACCTTAACTGAGACCCAACAGTGGACTATCCAGCTAATCTGAATAATATCGGTGAATATATTTCACCAGTATTGAAGTTGATCATCTCACCTACTGGGATAATGTTTTTATGAAAATTATGGCTGAACTGTGCTTCCTTGGAGTAAAGAAAGCAACCCTTTTGGTGATCATTTATTTTCGTGACTATTCTTTAGGTCTCCTTTGGAAAGTAGGAAACTTGTGGAAATTCTGCATTCCAAAGTAGGCCTTGCATTATTTTGAGGGAATAAAATGAGACCTAGGTTACTGACTGCAAGGTTGGCGATTGAACTCTTTTACCCGAGCCATTAGATACATTAACTAAATAATATTATACTCAGTATCAATTTATCGTATAGCTAAATCCTTCAGAATTTCTTAGTGACTGATGTTGGATTGACCTTTCATACTCTATGTGAAATGTCAAAACGTTTCTTATTTTGTGGAGGACAATCTCGTACACGACCATTTATAAATTACGCAGCTCAGTGCATGTTTTCAATGATAATCTTTTAATAAGATTAAGATAAAATCATTCTACATTATTGTTATATTAGATTACAAAAATATAGGTTAGAAGGATATGTTTCTCACTTTACTTTCTGTTTTAATTTTAGATAAGATCATTGTTCCCAATGCAGTTATAACACTGTGCTAGGGATGGTCTGACTTTCTGCAATTCGAACATCGGCAACACTGAAGTCCAGCAAGAAATCTAATTCCAACTCTGAGAAATTTCAATACACCATGGCGAATACTCCTGGGTGCTATGCGTCTTCTCAGACATTTACTGATACAACAAACGAGTGCAATAGTTTGGGGCAGCCTTTGCATCCATCAAACTCCATGAATTGCTATCCTCCAGTACCATCTACCTTTAACAATGATCATCATGTTCCATTGAGAACATCCTCTTCAAGTAAAATGTTGGACCATGAATTCTTTGACTTCAGTGGCAACGTGATACCAAGTCGGAATGTAACGAACGCAGTCGACAATCAGGAATATAGTTGGTTCAACTATGATATAATCCTCAACTACATAAATAACGTACTCAATGAGGAAGAAAGCAATGACAAAGTCAAATTATATCACGGAGAATCTGCCTTTAAAGCTATGGAGGAGCCTTTCTACCAATTGCTTGGACAGAATCATCCGATTTGTCCTCGGCTATTACCATTTCTTAGCTGTGATTATCTTGATGACAACAAAAGCAAGCCTCGTCAGCAGTGGTGTAGTTCTAACAAACACACAAGACCCGTCCACAAGCTTTAACGGACGTCATTCGTCTATCAAAATAAGAATTTTAAATGCCTACACAATCAGGTTTTGAAGCTGTGAAGAGCCTACCACTGATTAGATGGGATATCTCGATCTCATGAGAGGAGTCATAGCTTACACCACACTGACACAGCACCGCTAACTTATGAATAAACAACCAGTCTCGACAAGCTTCAAAATCAAGCCACTGTCTATACAAAGTAATGTGATGTGCATGTTTATTAACTGAGCGTACAAGCTTTGAAGAACTTGGTCCTTAATTGCCGAGGCAGACACTATCTTCAAACTCAATGCCAACAACCAACAAGTCTCACGCCCAGCCTAGATCTTCCCATTGCACTCGCAACAAGTACGCCCACAGGAACTTCTCAAAAATTCCCCAGCTCTTCATATTTCATCATGTCCCAGTTAAATAGTTATGTATAGCTATTTACAAAACTCACATTTAAATCACAGTTCAAAAACATTTAATACAAATTGTATTTTTATAGTGATAGATGTGAGATAAAAATAAATGCGACTAAGTATGGCTAAATATAAAAATAAAATAATTATTCTAAAACCATCCTAAGGCTCATATTTGTGGAACAACAAATAAACACGGCTTAAGAATATTGCTAGCATATTTTAAAACAGTTGACATGCGAATTAAAGTTGCAAACAAAATATGCAGTTTAAAATACTGGGTACAAAAGTGATCAAGGAACGCGGCTTACGTGGCAGCTCGAGATCGTAGTTGAAATCCGAGTCGTCAAACTGAGTGTGGGCTCGCAGTACTCCTCCTTGGGATCATCAACTAAACGCAGTACGAACAGGGTCAGACATTAGGTACACAACAATTAAATTTGGTAATTAAATTTAAATTAAAACTACTAGGCTAAATATGCGCAAAACATTCCTCGTAAAAATTTTACATGACAATTGTAACGAGACTAATTAACGAAACAATTTTGAGAATCTACTGAGATCAAAATAGAGTTCACAAAAAATCCTACAAGATCAAGATCACAAAGAACTAGATTAATCGCAGAAGAATTAATCGTAACTTGATTAACAATTAATTTAACAATTTATTGGAGAGGAAAAAATAATTGAAGAGAGGGAAAATATTCTCATCGGTACTGGAATTTCGGAGACGGAAATCAGATATCGGAATCGGAAATCGCGGACGTCACAGCGTACTGGAGCTCGATCAGAATGGCGCGGAAATCGGTGACGGTGTCGGCGAGGTCGGCTCCAGCGCTGGCGGCTTCGGCTCGGGCGAAGACCGGCGTCGGGTGACGAAACGCAGGAGCCTGATGGAGATCGAGGCGGCGCGCGGTTCCAGGAGAGGCGACGGGGTCGGCTGGACTGGCGCGATGATGGGTGCGGCGACTCGGCTGGCGCGAGAGCAGGCGAGCGAAGACGGCGTCGGGGACTCGGTGACCGGCGATGGAATCAGCGCGACGTGGCTGACAGCGCGGCCCGAGACAGCGACACGGAGCGGACCAGGCTCACGGCGACGAGGCGTAGGAGAGGATGACGTGTGGAGACGACGCGCGGGAACCGGGTACGGCGGCCGACGCGGTTCCAAGGGTGACGAGGACCGTGGCAGAGGCGCAGGAGAGGAGCGGCGCACGCAGGAGATTTTTGTGAAAAATAGGGAGGGGAACGAGGAGTGAGGGAGAGGATAAAAATAAGAGGGGTATTTATATTAGATAGAGATAAGAATGAGGTAGGTGGGAGAGGATAAAATTGAGAGAAATAATTAGAAAAATTATTTAGAGATCTGAAAATTAATTAAAAAATTTTAAAAAATAATTTTAGCCTCAATGAAAAATTACGCAGACTAAATTATTTCGACATCGGAAAAAATTTAGAAAGGAGGATTTCGAATTAGACGGAACAAAATTCGAGAGAGATGATATTTGCAAGAATGAAAAATTAAAGATAACTCGACGCTTTATTAATTGAAAATTCTGGGATGTTACTCACGACGCATTTGGTCGCTCAACATCTTCCTACTTCCACCATAGTCAATACGGCTGGGTTGATTTACGTACTTGTCCTTCACATATCATTTTATTGCCAATTTCTTAATGTTTTATATTCCCTAAAGCAATTGTCCCTAAATTATTGTAGTATAATGTGAGATAATATTGCACATAGTAGTATCATCCAATTACTAGAATGTAATGTGTTAGCATCGACAACTTAAGCTCTTGTTTACTGTGTTAATGCAGTCAGGTTCTTTTGTGGCCAGTGGCGAAGCCAAGTTCACCTTATGCCAGGTGCTAAATCAATGGACAGTTGCTAAAACCAGCAAGATTAAGTAAACTTAATATATTTGTAAGCTACTTTTTACCTTTTTAAACAGCAAAAACAGCTACCGGATGTGTGCGACGCATGTCACCAGCAATGTGGCAAACAATCGTTTATCGGCATGGTTGTTTGGTCATATTAAAATGAAGTGATATACAGAATTACGAACGAAATGATTAAATTTAAGAATAAACAATACATAATTCATAGCCATAAACAATCACAAGAACTGACTACTTCCTGCAACGCTTAGGAGCAACACTCCTACTTATATTAGGCTGTCGCGCCCGCGAAGATATCATCTGACGCTCTGCGATCTGACGAGCACCCGTTGATCCTACGTTCCACGGCGTGGATTTGTTGGAAGCTGTGATGTACAGTGAACAGCTTCAGCTGTTCCCCACTAGTCATCGCCTGCAGACGCGTTCGTCCGTCTGACGCTAGTCAGGCGAGATCGCTCCGTCGCGGCCTACGCCGCACTCTAACGTGGTCCGGGAGGTGTGGAAGAGGAACAACCTACCGTATGAAGCAAAAACTCAATATCAAACCAAATTACCTGATGCTGTTTCTTTCGAGTACTTCTTTCGGTTCACAAAGGAATTCATTTTAGATAATGGCATGAGTCTCCACTTTCATGCAGCAGTAACAACAACGACAACATTATCAACAAAGCCTTTCCATAGAATGAATGAACGTGCATTTTCATGATGTGTTAACTATTTTTACTTTACTACTACTTACTACAATGCACCTAAATTTCCTCCCTCTTTTGGCTGGAAAAATAGAGGTTTTCAAAACTGCACAAATGTTTTGACTCTTCGAATTTTTCAGCAAGGCTATGGTGAAACTAATGAAGATCAGATGTGAAGCATGTCTGTCTGACTTGAGTGTGTCTGATCCTTCCAGAGTATGAATAAGCTTTATAACTCTTAATGCTTATGTTTTGTTTTTTTAGCGTAATGCTTATGTTTGGTTAGGGAATGAAACATTCTACTAGTTACAAACTGTGTGCTCTTAGAGATGCAAAAATTTTACAGAAATCACACAAAAATTAAACGCAAAATAGTTTAATTTTATAGGAAAAATGCAAAAAAAATTCCCTCTTCCCAAGGAGGCCTAAGGCAGTCCGATTCAATGGTGAGTGGCTCGTCGAACAACTGAAGAGCTAATAGTTGAATGTCTCTGAGCCGTTGACGGTTTCAACGGCGACCAGTTCAGCTTCCTATGCAGAGCCGTTGACGGTTTCAATGTCTCTACTCGCAACCTTAGCTGCAAATCCGAGGCTCAAATCTGTAATCCTGGCAGTGCTGGCATCTACAACACTCCGCCTATCGCCAAAAAAAAACATAATCTTGTTTTGTCTATAGCCTGAAACTGTCAACGTACGGGCCTTGGTACGGTCACCACTGAGCCAGGCCCAGACGTATTAGTAGTACAAATTAAGCAGCTGAGCAACTGCTTCTGTTTGCTGGCCGGCCAGAGCCTAGCCGAGATCCTTCTGTAAACGGTTCTCCATTTGCAGTTCAACCGGGCCAGTCTCCAAGTCTGGGTGTGTCCAGGTCTGGACGCTCCATCGTAGATCACTGCAGGAAGACAACGGTAAGAAATTCATCCTAATAATTTGTTTTGTTGCTGAGTAGATATGTGCGTAATTGAATTAATGGTAAATGGGTGCTGAACCCCGGACGAATTTGCTTGTTATGGTCATGAGAATGTCCAGATATGGTCAACTGTCTTCTTGTAATGTAATTTTGGTACTTGAACTGAGGCCTAGCAGTTGACTATTTTTCACCAGCTACTACTATGCAAAATATCAGAAAATATTTTTCACTGGTACTAAATTTGATCATCGATCTCACCTACAGGGATAATGTTTTTATGAAAATTATGGCCGAACTGTGCTTCCTTGTAGTAAAGAAAGCCACCGTTTTGGTGATCATTTATTTTCGTGACTATTCTTTAGGCCTCCTTCGTTAAGTATAGGGAACTTGTGGAAATCCTGCATTTCAATGTAGGCTTGCATTATTTTGAGGGAATAAATGAGATCTAGGTTACTGACTGCAAGGTTGGCGATTGAACTCTTTTACCCGAGCCATTAGATACATTAACTAACAATTATTGCACTCAATATCAATTTATCCTATAGCTAAATCCTTCAGAATTTCTTAGTGACTGATGTTGGATTAACCTTTCATACTCTATGTGAAATGTCAAAACCTTTCTTATTTTGTGGAGGACATCTCGTACACGACCATTTATAAATTACGCAGCCCAGGGCATGTTTTCAATGATAATCTTTTAATAAGATTAAGATAAAATCATTCTTCATTATTGTTATATTAGATAACAAAAATATAGGCGAGAAGGATATCTTACTTTGTTTTTTATTTTAATTTTAGATAAGATCATTGTTCCCAATGCAGTTATACCTTGTGCTATGGATGATCTGACTGACTTTCTGCAATTCAAACATTGGCAACATTGAAGTCCAGCAACAAATCTAATTCAAATTCTGAGAAATTTCAGTACACGATGGAGAATACTACTGGGCTCTATGCATCTTCTCAGACATTTATTGATACAACAAACGAGTGCAATAGTTTGGGGCAGCCTTTGCATCCACCGAACTCCATGAACTGCTATCCTCCAGAGCCGTCAACCATCAACAATGATCATCATGTTGGAATACCAAGTCGGAATGTAACGAATGCAGTCGACAATCAGGAATATAGCTGGTTCAACTCTGATATAACCCTCAGCTACATAAACAACCGGTTCATGGAGGAAGGCAGCAATGACAAAGTCAAATTAGATCACGGAGAATCTGCCTTTAAAGCTATGGAGGAGCCTTTCTACGGATTGCTTGGACAGAATCATCCGATTTGTCCTCGGCTATTACCACTTCTTAGCTGTGATTATCTAAAGAACCTTGATGACAACACTAGCAAGTCTCATCAGGAGTGGTGTAGTAGCTCCCCTGTTGCTAATGACTTGAGCAATAATCACTCAAGCAGTGACAACTTGGAAGGCTCTGAAGCCCCATGGAGCTTGTCTGCCATTGTTGGAGGGAGGAATATGTTTACTCAAACTAGTCTGAATGTAAGTGACCTTTCCATTACCGAAAGGCCAAGCAAAGTTATTCGATCTGTTGAGGTAAATAACAGAGACACAAGCAAGCATCCATCACTTGAGGTTCAAAATCGAAAAACTTATCCACACGCAGAAGATTTTGATTCGTTGGAAGGAAGGAGTACCAAGCAGCTTGCTATTTCTTTTGACGAGACAGTTAGAGATGAGATGTTTGACAAGGTTCTACTCTCGGGGCATAAGCCAGCAGACGGAGGTTTGGTTTTTCTAGGAACCATGGCAACAAAATCAATAAATAACTCACAGAACAATCAAGGAAGAGCATCAGCCCAGCGAAAGAAAAAGGGCAAGAAGCAGATGAAGAAAGAGGTAGTGGATCTGAGATCCCTCCTTATCCATTGTGCACAAGCAGTTTCTGCTAATAACCATACCTTAGCAAGTGACATACTGAACACCATAAGGCAACATTCGTCAGCAAGTGGGGATGGTTCTCAGAGGCTAGCATTTTGCCTAGCGGATTGCCTTGAGGTACGATTAGCTGGAACTGGGGGTCAGATTCGTCACAAATTAACCTCTACACAATATAATGCAAGGGACATTTTGAAGCAAATCCATTTATGTATATCAACAAGCCCCTTCTTGAATGCAGCATACTATTTAGCAAATAAAACCATCCTTGATGTCTCAATGGGAAAACCAAGTATCCACATTATTGATTTTGGTATCTGCTATGGTTTTCAATGGCCATCGCTATTTGCGCAACTCCGAGAGAGGGAAGGTGGACCTCCAAAGGTTCGGATCACAGGTGTTGAGGTACCACAGACAGGTTTGCAACCAGATAGAATGAATATGAGTGCAAGGAAGCGGTTAACTGAATATGCTGAGATGTTCAATATACCTTTTGAATATCGAGGAATATCATCAAATTGGGATACCATATGTCCGGAAGATTTCAACATTGAAAAGGTTGATGTGCTCATAGTGAACTGTATATACCGAATGAAGAATCTGGGCGATGAGACAATATCCATTAATAGTGGAAGAGATAAGGTCCTCAATACCATAAGAATGATGAAGCCAAACGTTTTTGTGGTTGGAGTTCAGAATGGATCCTATAGTACCCCCGTCTTTTTGACACGTTTTAAAGAGGTCATGTACCACTATAGTGCATTGTTTGATGTTCTTGATAAAACCATTCCACCTGAAATAAATGAGGAAAGGGTGATCATAGAGAGGGGATACTATCAAAATGTACTTACCAATGTCATTGCATGTGAAGGATCGGAAAGGATTGAAAGGCCAGAGAGTTACAAGAAATGGAAGGCAAGAAACTTGAGGCTTGGCTTTGAGCAGCTCCCCTTGAATCCAGACATTGTGAAAGAAATAAAAGATACGGTGAAAAAGTTCTATCATAAAGAGTATGTCATCTGCGAAGATGATAAATGGCTATTATTGGGATGGAAGGGGAGAACAATCTATGCATTATCCACGTGGAAACCGAATGAGTCAAATGGTGATGATTAAGGACAGTTTTCTACCACAACACAGAAGCACATGTCTAATTATTGTACTTACCGATGCTCTGAATTCCTGGAGCTCTTGGATGCCTTCGATTGTGCTAGCCTTTGGCTACGCAATGTCTGACTTCTATCATGAAATGGCTACTAAATTTTGAACATTATTTTGTTGAACATCATGTGGGCAGCAAACAAACTTAATTCTGTTATCTATGTTCAGACACTACCACAAAAAGGGTCCTTAGAGACGGGTATTTTCCATCATTAGCGACGGGTGTGGCGACCGTCTAATGTGAAGCTATTTGAGACCGTCGCTCATAATTAACATCAGAGACGAGTAAAACGACGTCTCTGATAGCTCATATTAGTGACGGGCGCTATACAGCCATCTCTGATACTAGACTCATTAGCGATAGTCGTTTGTGCAGCCGTCTCTAATTTGATGACTCATTAGCGATATGCTTCTCTAGAGCCGTCTCTGATAGCTGACTCATTAGCGACATGCTTCCTTACAGCCGTCTCTGATAGCTAAGTCATTAGCGACATGCTTCTTTATAGCCGTCTCTAATAGGTGACTCATTAGCAACATGATTCTTTACAGCCGTCTCTAATAGGTGACACATTAGCGACATGCTTCTCTACAGCCGTCTCTAATAGTGAATCATATTAGTGACTTATTTTGCTAAGCCCGTCTCTAATGAGTATGATACATTTTTTAATTCAGCATTTCGAATCCACGCAACCAGCTCAGATCATAGCAATACTAGCATCGCAAAACCGATATTTCATATCAGCACAACCAACATTTTATAAGATCAGAACAACACGGGAGCAAAATTATCATTTGAAATCATAATGTCTCTACATACTTTCTCATAACAGCCATCAAATGACAAGTGAACATCACATTCACTCGGTACAATGAAACTCCCCTTTGCTGTATATAACCTCGGAGATGAAAAATGTGGCCATCCGATCTCGAATATCAAAGATCACACCATCATCGAGGGTGCACGTAGGCACGCCGAAATCCTGCTTGTTGATCATATAGCACACAATTACTTATCTGAAACACAATTATAGAAAATACTATTTTGAACAAAAAAAAGTATAGAAAATACTGATGTGAACAGAAAACTACAGATTATACAATTCTGAACCCAAAAATACTGATCTGAACCAAAATATTCATATCTGAACCAAAATTACTGATCTGAACCAAAATACTATTCTGAACTAAAAACTTACAGAAAATACTATTTTGCACGAACAATATTGATCTAAAAAACCTACCAAAAATACTATTTGCAAAAGCATTGATGCAGAAAGTGAGCATTTGCCCAGTAGAGCTGTGCTGAGCATTGCAGACCTTGCTGGGGCAGAGCGGGAACAGAGAATTGGAAATCAAGTTCATTTCAAATTTGATGTTGCTTTATAATATTGTATAACAACACTTATCCTCAAATTGACTATTTATTCATTTCCGAGGCACACGACTGTTAGAGAGTAACTTCATTAGCAACACCTCGATGGTATTCAGTCTCTGTTTGAGGGTACTGCCAAATGGCTTTCCTCATGCGGCTCTTCTATGTCACATCAGTGTTTACATACAAAATTCTTTTGGCATTTCATCTGTAAAGAAATGTGTTATGTTGCCTGCTTATACTCTCTTTCTATTTTAATTTGATAGTTGCAGTCTTTGTTGGAGCATCAGAAAAATCAGAAGAAACCTCTTGCTTATTTTCTAGTGTCTCTTGCTGTGGGCAACTCCAAACCCCTACTTGTATTCATTGAAGTACGTTTGACAGTGGTCTTCCCTATGTGGACATGTGTATAAAGGCTAATAAGGAGTATATATCATGATAATTAATGTGATAAATCTGACAGCCCAATATTTCTGATGGAGGGTTCCAA
>BCLH01000494.1:0-19947 GCA_001602315.1 Zoysia pacifica | reverse complement strand
TCTATAAGGACTGATTTTACAATAGCTATAAGTACCTCATTTATTGTACAAAGACTACTTTTTCATAAATTGTGGTTACCCTAAGCCTAGCACAATCCTCCTAATGACTTTTCTCAATTCCCATTATTTCTGTGAAACTAAACTCATTCCTATAAAATTTATATATGATTCCTCTGAAATTTTTGCATTCTAATTGGAGCCTCATGAGTGTTACTTAGTAAGTCGTAAGTGGAGTAAGTGCTATTTCGTTGTTGTGAATGTGTACTCATGTATTACTTTTTTCTTGCTTATAAATGATTTATCCGTAACATAACTGAGATTCCCGCTCAACGTCTTATTTATGGAGTTAAATTTTTTAAGCGGCTTCACAGATTTGAACTACCAGAATGGAAAAATGAGAACTAAATTCTTCGTGATGGGAATAAATGGATTTTTTTTGTAACTGATACTCCCATAAATGGAAACGTAACATATGATTATCTGAATTTTATGGCTCTATGGTCCTATTTGGCACGACGTAATTATAATTTATTTATAAAAATAAATAGAGGCTATTAGTCTATTAGCTTATTATATCATCAGTTTATCAGCTTATTAAATCACCAGTTTTATCAAAAGAATAAAAACAACTTAATTTTCAGCAAATGTTCAGCAGCTATTTTTTAACAAATTAAGACCAAAGGTGCCAAACAAGCCCATGACTTCTATATTCATTCTTAATGTAATATGTTTATTTGTAACTTAAATATGCGATTAAGCCTAGTCCGCATTCCAATCTCTAAGCAGTACTACTTATGCAGCCATATTCCTCCAACCCAATGCAATTATAATATATAACATAAAAAACATGCATTGTTTTCTTGGCGGGATAAGACCTAACGACCCACAGTGGTGGGGTGACTTAAAGGTCAAATCAATGCCATCAAAGAACCGGTGCTTCATTTTATCCTAAAGTCATAACGGTGGCACCAATGCTTGCACCCAATGTGCATGAGAGAAAAATAAACTTGCACCCGGTGCATATACATTCTCCCGATGCTAGATTTTAGGTTCAAGCACCAGCACCTGCAATGGCTAGCTTCGGTGCTCGAATGAACATTTTCTCCAAGTGGCTCCAAGTACATTGTGGGTCGTCTTACAGCCCATTGAAATTGAAAGGGCAATAGGTTCATAGTTTTCTGTAGCAAGCTTATTGCCCCTGGGAACGATAGGTGTTGCTGAAGCGCAGGCAATGGCAGACCGAGAAATTTAATAGAGCAATGGCAGACCCAGAAATTTAATAGAGCCTGAGCGAGCATCACAATACTAAATAACAAGTTGACATAAACATATCAATCACTAATATAAGCATAGATAATAACTACAATAATTTTAAAATTTAACATGGTTTTGTACATTAAGAAATGGAGAGAACAGATATAGTCTCATTATAACACAAATAAATTGTTCGCTACTAATTTATCATCTAATGTTTTAATAATACACAAGCTTATGAGTATGATGTAATCCTATTTTTTGATTCTTTATCATCTAAAAATATTGAAAAACAGCAGATATAGTCAAAGTGCAGCAGACGCCTGCTTGGCTCATCCATGCGTGCAGGGTTTGAGTTTTTGTTCGAAGCGGGGAAATCTATCCCATTGTTTGACGAAAATTGTGATAATAACAAAAACTGATTAAAAACTGTGTCAAATTAAAAAATTAAAACTCAAAATGAACTAGTAAATTGAACAGTTTTTTCCGTTTTACTTGTTTATAGACCGATTTTTTACGGTTTCACCTGTTTTAAACATTTAAAAGTTAAAACTCACTGATTTCATCGATTTACCCTCGGTTTTCATTGATTTTTGTAAACCATCCTGATGCCCGGTATCGGCTATAGCATGAAGGGCGCCAGGAAATATGGTTTGCCAAAAACTGATTAAAAATCGATTATTATTTTAAAAAATCTTATTCCAACTTTGGGTCCGGATTTGGATGGATTCGAACCGACTTCTATCTATCCTACTGGTGATGATCGAGATCGTCGTCAACGTTTCCGAGTCGGTTCCTCTCACCCTGCTCTTCAACCCACCCCTATATATGTGGAGGAAGATTTCATTCGACTCGACAGAGAAGCAGCAGATCCAAACCCACCAGAGAAAGAGAGATGATTTGCATGGCGGCGGCGGCGCTCCTTCGATCTGTTTCGAGCAGATCGCGCCCGCAGCTCCTCATCATCGCCTTCCTGCAACGGGTATGGGATCCCATGGCCCAAGTCCAGCGCTGTCACGCGTCCCAAGGAACACGTTTCTCAGCTCCTTCCGCAATGTTTCTACCCAAACCAAGAGGTCCAACAGCAAGGTACGCCTAATTGTGCTTTGAAAGGTAGATCTAGTAGCGCATTTTAGGGCCTCCGATTTCTCTCTAGGACCTGTTATTCAACTATCTCTCCAAGTTCAATAATCTCGATCCCCAATCCAGGGTGCCGTCCGTGATTTTTCCTGGAACATGATATGCAACGGAACCAACGCCGCCTTCTTTCTGCTCTTCGTTGCTATGATCTACACCCATCGTCGCATGTCGTCGGAATTTCAAGAAATCAAGGACAGCTTTGCCGCTGCTTCTAGGGAAGAATCGAGGATGGACGATGAATTAAAACAACTCATAGCGCAGTGGTGTGAGAGGATAGAGCGTGGCCGTTGAAGGAAACAGATTTCCATGCCAAGATAATGCAAACTTCAGGTAGTTACTTCCTACCTACATACCTTATGCTTTCAAAAAAAAAATCTGTTCTTAGGAAGCATTTAGTTTAACAACAAGCCCTTAACTTTGACTTTTAGTTTAACAACAAATGTATGAATTGATCCAGTTGAAGTTTGAAAAAAAAAAATCATGACCAGTTCACTTTCATGAAAGCGTCCACAGCATTGTTGAAACGTATTACTAAATTGCAAAAGTTTTGAAACATGGTTTCTTAACTTTGTTCAATGATTTATCGAAACAATATCTGAACCTTGTTCAATGCTTTCTGAAAATTAGTAGCAAATCATTGCCCAAATAGGAGCATCAGCTTAATTGTGCTCAACAACTAGCAACCTTAAAATATGAACGATGAAGAGATGAATCTTAGCTATCCTAGCACGGGGAATACAGTCATATGCGGACTGCTTCCACTCCATGTTCAGCTTGGCAGTATAGATGTCGGTGTTTAGACCATCGGCACAGTCAATGAAAAAGACTCAAAGCTTAACCTAGTTCGGGCCGTCAAAAGGCGTAATACCCTATGTCCAGAGGCGAGAAAAAGATCAAATCGTATGAACTCAAGAACACGAGTACAACGCGGAAGGGTCTTAGCTCGATCAAGAACTCTAACTCGCATGGATAGATGTGGTTACAATGGGATGGTTAACTTCACTTGACTTTCTCCTTCGTCTAATGCCCTATGGTACCCTTTTTACAGGGGTCGAACTGGGAGCATCAACTTGGCGCCTACAGAACCTGCTAGCGCTCCATCGGATGGGGCTTTGGTAGTCGCCTGAGTTGGTCGCCTGGCGCCCACTGGCGCCTGTGCAGTTGGCCGGTGGCCTTCGTACGTTCTTTTTCAGTCGCGAGGGACAAAGGACACTTTTTCATCTTGCTTTGCCGATCGTCTGGCTGCTTTATCAACTTCTGAAATGCTTTACCTCCCAGCAAGGTTGCTTTACCTCTTGTTGTACGTTGTCAGAAATCTCTGCGGTCGTCAGTGGTTGGTTGTTAAGGCGTTGCTCGACTCCTGGGGGTCGGGCCAGAGCGTTGGCTTCTAGCTGTTGATGGGCTGAATCTTGTTATCGTGTAGCTTCAGCCTTTCGTCGATCGGGCTTGGACGCTCGCGTAGATCCGACCCTTGGGGTTGAGATGTTTTTGTTGGGATGTGATCCTTCGTGGGCTGTAGACGGACCGTGAGCCGTAGTTTACAGATGGGCCTTCGTGTAGAGGCTGCGTCCGTAAGTACCCGGGGTATAATACCCCGATAGTAGCCCCCGAGCCCTGCGCCGTTTGCAATCTTCGTTGAGGTGGCGTAGGGTGTAGCCTCTGAGCCCTCGAGCGATCCGAAGGGTCGGTCGTGAGCGAAGTCTTCATCTTCGACATCGTTCGTCGATGGCTGATCCTTCGGGGCGTGCGAACGCGCCCATAGGGCGTAGCCTCCTAGCCCTCGAGCGATCCGAAGGATCGGTTGTGGGCTTAGTCTTCATCTTCGACCTCGTTCGTTGATGGTCAATCCTACGGGAGCGCGCGAACGCGCCCGTAGGGTGTAGCCCCTGAGCGATCCGAAGGGTCGATCGTGTGCTTAGTCTTCGTCTTCGACCTTGTTCGTTGATGGTCGATCCTACGAGAGGCGCGAGAGCGCCCGTAGGGCGTAGCCCCTGTGCGATCCGAAGGGTGGGTTGTGGCCTTAGTCTTCGTCTTTAACCTCGTTGGTTGATGGCCGATCCTAGGGGGGCGCGCGAGCGCGCCCGTAGGGCGTAGCCCTCGAGCGAGCCGAAGGGTCGGTCGTGGACTTAGTCTTCATCTTCGACCTCGTTCGTTGAGGGTCGTTCCTACAGGTGTGCGTGAGCCGCCCCTAGAGCGTAGCCCCTGAGCCTCCGAGCGATCCGAAGGGTTGGTTATGGGCTTAGTCTTCGTCTTTGACCTCGTTCGTTGATGGTCGATCCTACCGGGGCGTGCGAGCGCGCCCGTTGGGCGGAACCCTCGAGCCTCCGTGCGATTCGAAGGGTCGGTCATGGGCTTAGTCTTTGAGGGTTTCTGACCCCTGAGGTCGGTTTGAGGCTGATTTTCATTGTCAGCTGACTGTTGGGACAGATGCCTAGATTGGATTGGTCGGGCCGGTCGCGTCTCATGATCAGCATCGCGCCTAGGTTAGACTGGGCGGTCCAGTTGTTTTTCATGATTAGTACCCCAAGCAAGTATCGGGCCGGTCCATTTATCGCCCGACCTCTCGTTTGTCTCGATCCATGAGATGACTCACGGCATTGGTAACGGGCGTCGGTAACGGTTTCGACGATCGCACGATCCCGCTGCCTCCATGTGGACAGCGGATATGGCATCTGGGAATTGTAACCGCCGGTTGATCCGGTCGGTTGGGTGACGCCGATCAGACGGCGGTGGGGGCGCGGCGCTTCGAGCGTTCGCGTCCCATCAACTGGCGCCAGTCAGCCATTGACTAGCATGTCAGACAGGCTCGCGTCACCTCCATCGTGGCGGAGGTGACGAGGCGACGTCCGACCCCACCTGTCAGTGAGTGGGGTGCTGGCGCGGCGGGTGCTCGTTGTGAAGCACGCCCGCGAGGGCGCAGTTACTGCGCCGTCGCGTCGTGGTTAGTGGGGGGTGAGTAACGTTCACCCCCCGGTAGTCTTTAAATAGGGGGCGCGGTGATTTTGAAATTCACCGGCCTTTCGTTATCTTCGTCCTCAAGCTTCCTTGTACCAACTCTCCTTCCAGAGCTCGTTGCCTTCGTCTTCATCGTCATCGTTGCGCCCATTCCGCCGGCCACTGCGTCTGTCCCCGTCTTCGTTTTCTTCGCCATTGCTTTCGTCGCCGCTGTGATGGAAGGTGCGTGGAAGCCCTCTGCCGTCTCGGAGGAAGTGCTCGAGTCCTTCCATGGTGCCGGGCTATTGCCGTCGAAGGAAGGCGGCGAGTGGGAGGCAACAGAGCACCAAGAGGTGCCGGTGCCGCCAGAGGGGAAGATCGTGAGCTTCCTCTCCTTCACGAGCGCGGGCTGGCGCTCTCGGGCAGCTTCTTCTTCCCCACGCTGATGCTCCACTATGGCGTGTGCCTCCACCACCTCAACCCCAACGACATCCTTCATATCGCCATCTTCGTTATGCTCTGCGAAGCGTATTTGGTGGTGGCTCCGGGCCTGAGGCTATGGCGGTACTTCTTCCAGGCAACCAGTTGCTGGAGGCGTCCGGCGCGGCTAGGCAGGTTGGCGGCGCCGTGATCATGCTCCGAAACGCCGAGGCGAAGGAGTACATCAAGGTGTCGCCAAAGAATTCCTTGAAGGGATGGCACGACGGATGGTTCTACATCAAGAACGTCACCCCCGTCCTCTCGGCCTTTCGCAACGCTAGTCGAGGCTTTCGACATGTGGAAAGCGAAGGTGACGACTGAGGAGAAGGATGAGCTGAGGCCGTTGCTGCAGAAGATCCAATGGTTGAGGGATGAAGGACTGAACGGCCCCATTGTCATTGCTACCTTCGTGCGGCGTTGGGTCCAGCCGCTGCGCATCCAAGCCTTCCTCGTGAACAGCTATGAGGGGAAGGACGACACCACCCGGGAGGTGGTCGGGGTCGAGCTGAGCAATCGGGAGGTAGCGCAGCGGGTCGGCTGGCTGCTGGAGGGGGACGTCGCCGATGAGATGTCCAAGGGACCGCAACCCCTTGACAAGTATCATCCGACCCTGGTGAGTTGGCTTCTTCTTGCTTGTGTTATTCGAGTTCGTAGAGTAGATCGGGTCGGGTCGTGGATAGCAGTCAAACATAGTCGATGTCGTCGCTGCAAGTCCTGTCAGGGGCCGCGCCCGGGTCGAAGGACGTTGTCGGGGCAAGTGCGACAGGCATGTCTCTGGCCAAGAAGAAGAAGGCCGTCAAGAGACGGCGTCACGCTGGCATGAGGTCATTTTCGGACGGCAGTCTGACTGTTCCTGCGCCGACTGCGCGACCAGCTCAGAGGTCCGTTAGGGCTCCACTGGCCGGGGTCCCTTCAAGCACAAGTGCGAGGTCGGTGGTTCCGACCTCGACCACTGGGACTGCTACGCCGCAGGCGGTTGTTCTAGTTGACGTCGGAGGGTCGGCGTCGTCCGAGGGCGTGATCCCGCCTTCGTCGAAGAGGACGCGAACCAAAGGGTCGGCGAGCACATAGGTTGACTCCGAGACCACGACAGCAGCCCTCCCTCAGATTCGGAGGCGCGGAACTGGGGCGGCTCAGCCCCTAGGCGCGGGCCAACCGGCCCTCCCTCAGATTCGGAGGATCCCGACGCGTCAGTCGAGGGTGTAAGTTCCAGCATCTTTAGTTTAGATGTAAATTTCATTTCGGTTAGTTTGTTTCTAACCTGTTTGGCGGCGTGCAGGCCTCCGTTGCCGGTCGTCGCAATGCGTTCGCCTGCGGCCGTTTCGACGTTGGCGTCTGACGACGCTGGCGGTGAAGCCCACACTGGCACTGGCGCGGCGGCGTGTGTGGCGATGCCGCCCCAGCCGTCTGAAGTTCAGAACCTGCTGACCCTAGTGGTCGACGACGCACTGCTGCAGCCGCCTCCCCCGACGACCCAGGAAGAGGCGGTCACGGAAGCCCAAGAGGAGGAGGCCGCCGAGGTCCTGGAGGAGGCGGCCCTTGGGCTCCAAGAAGGAGCTGTCGCCATGGAGGAGAGGGAAGACTCCACTTCGGCTCCTGACACCGGAGGGGAGGTTAAAATGACGGAGGCCGAGGGTCCGAGGGGATCTCTCTTGCCCTCGGCCCACGAAGAACCGGCTGGCCAAGTCTCGCCCGCCGCCCCCAAGAGCGTGTGGGAACTGAGCGAGATAGCCGTCTGGAAGCAGCCGGAAGTCTCCCTGGCAGACCCGTCCGAGGGTTTGCAAGGGACTACCATGAAAGAGGTCGGCAAGCCGTCGACGAGTGCGGCACTGGCTGGTTCAAGTGGAGTCACCGTAGAGGCGCAGGAGGGAGGAGGGGCTGGGCCGGCCACGGCGCCGACGATGCCATCCGCTACCACGAGGGCACCTGACTCTTCATTCTCCGACTTGTTGAGGACCGAGAGGAGGGGCGATCTCACGCCTGAGGACGTGGCTGAGGCGTATAACTTCTACGACGACCGGATAGCTGGGGTCGATCGCTTCAACCTTGTGATGGCTTCCGGCCTCCATCGTCTACTTGGCATAACGGACGAGTGCCAAGCCCACTTCGATGATCTATACCTGATGGAATGTCAGGTAAGTTTAAGCATTTTAAGCTTTTTAATCGAACCTGTTCGTTGCGATGTTTGAACATTGTCGTTTGCAAGCGAATTTTGTTGCGACCGTGGGTCAACCTCCCCGAGGCTATGCTCTGCAAGCCGACGTCGACGCCCTTCAGGCGGAGCTGGAGTGGACCCGGGCCGGTTGGGATGCCTCGAGAGACTCTGCAATCCAGCTGCACCACCAGCTCAATGCTGCCCTGGAAGCAAGCCACATCTGGTTCGACGAGGCCAACCGGGCACTGGACGTTGTGTCGGTGCGGTCGGAAAACTGGAGGCTCTCCTCCGACTTCTCCTCGGCGCAGGAGACGATCGCAAGTAAGTTAGTTAAATAGATTTTAAGCTTTACTGAATTAGAGGCCGAGGTCGGGTCCCGACGGAAGATTTGGTCTTTTTGCAGAGCTCCGAAGGCAAACTAACCAACACGACGCGGAGGTGCGGCGTCTCAAAGATCTCCTTGCCCACGCCGACGGAGCTCACTAGAGTGCCGAGTTCTCCACCAAGAGGGCCTTAGAAGAGCTCCAGCGAGCCTTTGAGCAGCGGGACCGACTTGACTCGGAGCGGGCCGTTGCGGAGGCCGTGGTCAAGCGATTGTCGGAGGAGCTGCGGGAGATGCAGGAAGCCGCCTCTGACGTCCAGGAAGCCCGCCTGGTTGCTGAGACTGAGGTTGAGCGGCTTCGGGCGGAGCTGAACGAGGCCAAGGGCCTTGTCAAAGCTGTGGCAAAGGAGCGGGATGGTAAGTGTCATACCTTTTGTTTATTGATTAGCCTTGGGGGTCAGTCGTTTGACGATGTATTTGCTATAGCTCTGGTCGGTGAGCTCCGACCCTTGAGATCCGCGGGTCGATGTCTGCTGCATCGGATCTTTGTCGGCGTGCACGAGAACTCCTTCTCGACGGAGTTCGTGACGCACATGTTGCAGCAGCTCTCGGGCATCATCGCCGCCGAGGTGATGAGGGCGCTGAAGGATGGGGCCTTGCTGACCCTAGCACTGACCCGCTTCCACTACCCGGACGCAGACTTCGATCGGATCATCAAGGGGTTCGCTTCCGAGTTGTCGGAGGAGGAGATGACGGCGCTTGAGCCCGAGATGCAACCATCGACACAGGCGGCCGTCGTCGACTTTAACGGGCCGGAACTTCTTCGGGAGCGGTTCAGCCACCTTCCCCTCATGCAGCAGCGGCGCCCTTAGTTATTTGTAGGAAGTAGTAGCATTTTGTATCCGATTGTGTGATGAACACCTTTGGACGATGTGCGAATACACGAGTTTCTAACCTTCTTCTGTGTTTCAGTTTTTTTGCACTTAACGTTTCTCGAGTTTCGTTGGGTGTTGATCAAGCAACTGGGTCGGATATAGCTCGTAGGGTCGAGTGTCAAGCTCGATACAGCCGTAAAGCATCACCAATGCTGGGTCAGATTGTTAGAACGAAAGCGCTTTCGTAACTTGGCACATCTGAGGGTCACCCCGCAAAACTTAGCGCGGGTCGGGGGGTCGGGCCCCCGAGGAAACGGAGGGAGGCACGGAGCCTTTCGCGAGACTAAAGCATGGAGCCTTAGAACGTAGGAACGAGGCATGGAGCTTTGTTGAGGCTAAGGCACGGAGCCTTAGAACGTAGGAACGAGGCGCGGAGCCTTGTTGAGGCTAAGGCACGGAGCCTTAGATCGTAGAAACGAGGCACGGAGCCTTAGATCGAGGCTCGAGGCCTAAATGGTTGAATGCGAAGGGGTCGACCGTTTCAACCCTCAAGTGGGGACTCTGTGACTAGCCCCCAGGTAGTGAAGGTTAGATGAGTCGGCTGCGCTTCACTGCCAAAAAATAGTTTGTGAGACTAGAGAATGCATAGAAAGTAGATTTTATTATGCGTAGAAATGACGTAAGTTCTCGATGTTCCAGGCATGGGCTAGCTCCCTGCCGCCCTCGGTCGCTAGCTTGTACGCGCCGGGCCTTAAGACCCACTTGATTACATAAGGACCGTCCCATGGAGGTGATAGCTTGTGGTGGTCGACCTTGTCTTGCACTCTTTTGAGCACAAGGTCGCCAACATTGAAGGCCAGACCCTTGACACGCCGAGCGTGTAGTCGTCGCAAACTCTGCTCGTACTTGGCCAATCGTAGAATGGCGACGTCGCGTGCTTCGTCCAACTAATCCAAGGCATCCTGCTACCCCGCTTCCGCTCTTTCTTCATCGTAGGCTCGGACCCTTAGGGAGTCGTAGTCGAGGTCGATCGGCAGCACAGCTTCTGCTTCGAAGGTCGTGAAGAAAGGGGTGAACCCTGTAGTTCTGTTGGGGGTCGTTCGTAAACCCCGCAACACGAACGAGAGTTCTTTGACCCACCACCCAGCCGCTTACCTGACAGAGTTGTAGATCTTGAGGCTTTAATCCATGCAGCACCATCCCATTGGCACGCTCGGCCTGACCGTTAGTCCTCGGATGGGCGACGGAGGCGAAGTCGAGCCGAATGTGGTACTTCTCGCAAAATTCCTGAAAGACGTAACTAGTAAACTGCGTGCCGTTGTCGGTGATGATGGATTGTGGCACCCCAAAGCGGCAAATGATATCACGGATGAACTCAACAGCTCGGGCGGAGCTGATGCAGGGGACAGCTTCACCTCAATCCACTTGGTGAACTTGTCGATGGTGACGAAGAGGTGGGTGACGCCCTCAAGTGCTAGTCTGAAAGGCCCGAGGACGTCGTGTCCCCAGACCGCGAAGGGCCATGTGATCGTAACCGTTTGGAGCTCCTGGGCCGGCAAATGAGTCTGTCAAGCATAGAACTGATAGCCCTTGCAAGAGCGAACAAGTTTCTCGGCGTCGGAGACCGCCGTGGGCCAGTAAAACCCATGGCGGAAAACTTTCTCGACCATGGTCCTTGGAGCGGCGTGGTGACCGAAAATGCCTGAGTGGTTATCATCGAGGAGATGGAGACTCTCCACCTGAGGAATGCAGCGCTGGATAACGCCACTAGGACTCCGCTTGTAGAGTTCATCATCGATGATGACGTAAGGCTTGGCTCGCCGTGAGATCCGTCGGGCCTCGTTGATGTCGGCTGGAAGTGTGCCATCCTGCAGGAAGGCATAGATGTCCTGGGACCAGTCGAGGATGATGGCCATAATTTCTGCCCCCGGAGTCAAGGTCTGCTCGTCGACTGCCGCCTCGACCTGGGGGTCGACGGCATCATCTTTAAGTTTGATCATTGGCTTGGAGAGGACTTCAAGGAAGATGTCTTTGGGGACCGGATCCCGCCTCGAGGCCATTCAGGCAACGGTGTCGGCCACTTCGTTGTCTTGGCGTAGAACGTGGTAGAGCTTGAGTCCGTCGAACTTGTCTTTGAGCTTGCGAACTTCCTGGCAATAAGCCTCCATCTTGAGGTCTCGACAGCTCGAGACCTTCATGACTTGGTGGACGATGAGCTCAGAGTCACCCTTGACGTAGAGCCGTCGGACGCTGAGGGTGATGGCCATCTGGAGGCCATGCAGCAATGCTTCATACGCTGCAGCATTGTTGGAGGCAGGGAAGTGGATCTGCAGTACGTACCAAAATTTGTTTCCCTTGGGAGAGACGAGAACGACGCCAGCCCCCGAGCCCTTCAGTCGACAAGAGCCGTCGACGAACATAGTCGTGCTCGAGGTCGGCGTGATCTGATGGTTTTTGTGCCTCAGTCCACTCGACGATGAAGTCGGTAAGGGTCTGAGACTTGATGGCTTGCCGAGAGACATAGGTGATGTCGTGGCCCATGAGCTCCATAGCCCATGTGGTGATGCACCCAACCACGTCTTTGCCGTTGATGACCTCCCCAAGAGAGAAGCTCGTCACCACTCGGATAGAGTGGCTGTCAAAGTAGTGGCGAAGCTTGTGACTGGTGATGAGGATCGCGTAGAGCAGCTTCTCCACTTGGGTATACCGGGTCTTGGCGTCGACAAGCACCTCGCTGATGAAGTAGACGAGCCGCTGGACCTTCAAGGCCCGACCCTCCTCCGGTCGCTCGTCGACGAGGACAGTGCTGATGACCTTAGCGGTTTGCAGAAATGTAGATGAGCAGTGGCTCACCAGGGGTTGGCGAGGTTAAGACCGGCGGAGAAGACAGCATAGACTTCAGTTGCTCAAAGGCATTCTGGGCCTCGGCGGTCCAGGTGAAACGGTCGAACTTTCAAAGAAGCCGGTAAAAAGGCATGGCCTTCTCACCCAGTCGAGAGATAAAACGGCTGAGGGCCGCCAGGCACCCAGTGAGCTTTTGGACACCTTTGATGTTGTTGATGGGCCTGAGGTTGTGTATGGCGACGATCTTCTCGGGATTATCTTCAATACCACGCTCGGAGATGACGAACCTGAAGAGCTTGCCGGTGGGGACGCCAAAGACGCATTTCTCGGGGTTGAGCTTGATGCGGAACTTCTGAAGGTTGGCGAAGGTTTCCTCAGGTCTTCAATGAGGCCGGCCGCTTGCCGAGTCTTGATGACGATGTTGTTGACGTAGACCTCCAGGTTCCAATCTCACTGGCCATGGAAGTACTTATGCATACAGCGTTGATACGTGGTGCCGATATTCGTGAGGCCGAAGGGCATAGTAACATAGCAGAACGAGCCGAAGGGCGTAATGAACGATGTAGTCGACTGGTCGGAGCCGTGCATGGATATCTGATGGTACCCGAAGTACGCATCAAGAAAGCTAAGGGTTTCGCAGCCGGCGGTGGAATCAACCACCTGATCTATGCGTGGCAAAGGAAACAGATCCTTTGGGCAGGCTTTGTTGAGACTTGTGTAGTCAATACACATCCTCCATTTTCTATTCTTCTTCTTAACTATTACAGGGTTGGCCAGCCACTATAGGTGGTAGACCTCTTTGATGAACTTAGCATCAAGCAGCTTGGCGATCTCCTCTCCAATGGCACGGCGCTTCTTGCCATCGAAGTGTCGGAGTTGTTGCTTCACCGATCGGGAGCCAGGAATGATGTTCAGAGAGTGCTCGGTGACCTCCTTCAAGATGCCTGGCATATCAGACGGTGCCTAGGCGAAGACATCCCAGTTCCGAACGAGGAAGTCGACAAGCACGCTTTTCTATTCGTTGAAAAGTGTTGTCCCGATCTTGGCCTTCTTGGTCGGTTCGGTGCTGTCGAGTAGGATCTCCTTGGAGTCGGCGGCCAGCTCGAAGAACGTAAAGGTTGAAGGCTTAGAGACGAGGCTCGCAGTCAGCACCTGGGACTTGCAGATCTCTTCCAGCTCGTTGCTTTTCTGCTCGCACGTGAGAGCGTGCTTGAAGCGGGACGTCACAGTGATGATGCCTCTTGGCCCCGGCATCCTGAGCTTGAGGTAGACGTAGTTGGGTATGGCCATGACCTTGACGTAGGCGGGTTGGCCGAGGATGGCGTGGTACGCGTCGGAGAAGTCGACCACTTTGAAGGTGAGCATCTCCGTCCTGAATTTGTCGCGGTCGTCGAAAGTGACCGGCAACATGATCTGACCCAGGGGCACCGCGCTACCTCGGGGATGACGCCATGAAATGGAATGTTACTCGAACGGAGATCAGACTTCGAGAGCTTCATGGCCTTGAAGGTGTCGATGTAGAGGATGTTGAGGGCGCTGCCTCCATCCATGAAGACCTTGGTCAGACGCGTGGTGCCGATTATCGGATCGAACACCAGGGGCAGACGCCCCGGCTGAGGCACGTAGTCGGGGTGATCAGATTTGTCGAAAGTGATAGAGGCCTCCGACCGCTTGAGGTAAGTGGGCACAGCGAGGTCGGTGAGATTGACCTCCCGCCACGTCTGCTTCTGATGGCGCTGTGACTCGTAGGCCACCGGCCCGTCAAAGATCATCAAGCAGTCCTCTGGCTCCGGACAGGCGTCGTCGGAGTTACTCTCGGTCTCCTTTGCAGGAGGATCGGGATTTTGAGGCTGACGAGAGCCGGGTCAAAAGTATCCCCTGTAGAAGGCGCGCACGAGATGGCAATCCCGCAAGGTGTGCTTGACGGAGGTCGCGTGGTTGGTGCAGATCTTGTCGAGCATCTTTTCAAAGTGGTTATTGTGGTCGACCGGCTTCTTCGCTTGGGGTCAGGGCGGCCGCTCGGTGACGCCCACGAACTCCTCATTGTGCCTGCAGTTCTTCTGCTTCTTGCTGCTCGAGCCGCCTCCGTCCCGACCATCTTTACGGTCGGAGCGTCGGTCGGAACGGTTGTCGTTCTGGTGGTCGGCCATGAACTTCTCCTTGCCCTTAGTCTGATCTCGGTCGAAGTTGGCTTGGACAGCCTCCTCCCCGGTGGCGATGTCGAGAAGGGCGCACGCAGTCTGAGGGTTTTACACCTTAGCTTATGGACAAGCGCCTTAGATGTCGTGCCGCAGGTAAAGGCGTTGATGACGTCGACGTTGCTTACGTCAGGTAGCTCATTTCGCTTGCGTGAAAAGCGCTGGATGTAGTCACAGAGCGATTTGTCGGGGTTCTACTTGCAGTTCTTTAGATCCCACGAGTTACCCGGACGGGTGTAGGTCCTCTGGAAGTTCCTGACGAAGGTCAGACCAGTCGTGGATGCTGTCCCTCGAAAGATGCTCGAGCCACCCCCTAGCCAAATCGGACAGGAAAAGTGGCAGGGACTAGATGGCGAATAGGTCGTCGGAGCCACCGGCTCTGCAAGCAAGACGATAATCTTCGAGCCAGTGGGCAGGGTTGGTCTCACTAGTCTATCAGACGATGTTGGTCAGAGCGCGGAATCTCTTACGAAAAGGTGCTCTCCAGATGTGGGACCCGAACGCTCATCCGGGCTGAGGCTCCGGACGTGATCGTAGCTACGTTGACGGCGGCGGTGGTCGAGAGACCGCTCCCGCCTAGACTCGGCGTAGCGATCGCTCCTGGCTTGCTTCCGTGCGTCAATCGTGTGACGAACGTCACGGTGCTCTCCGAGGCGCTAGCGAACATTGCCAGCCAGAGGGTAAGGATCGCGCGTCTCGGTCCGACCGCGGCGACTATCGCGGGCCGAACTCCGACGATCGGTGGGAGCTGTGCGCCTCGAAGTGCTGACGAAGCGAGGGTTTCGGTTGCTGAAGCGCGCCGTCGAGGTAAACGCGCAGACGGTCGTAGCTTTTCTTGAGCATGGGGTTGTCTGGCGTGGCGGACTCCTAGAGGACATAAGCCGCCGCCGCCAGATTCTCCTATGGCGTGTCAAAGGCGGGCGTGTCGCTGTCCATTATCTGCTGATAAGTGGACCGAGCCCGAGCTCGGGCACCACCGCTCGTCGCCGCGGCAACCTTGCCCTGACAATCACCCCCGGCTGGGATCTTGCGCCGGAGAGCATCTTCGACGACAGAAAGAGCGTGACAGTGCGGAGAAGAATCATCGTCAAGAGCCTTGCCGGGGGTATCGACCTCCGCGACCTTGTTAGACAGGAGCGTGAAGCACTCACGGGACGGGTCATGGCCTAACACATCGTAAGGCAGGCAACGAGGTGAACGACTACGAGGCGAACGACGCCGAGGTGAACGTCGCTTGAGTGGGTTCTGAAGGTGAACCTCGTCGCCATTGTCAGCAATGAAATCTAGGCTTCCGAAACAGAAGGCCTGGCCAACAGCGAAGGTGGAGATGCTCCATGATCGACCATCATGAGCAATGCCAACCGCAAAACCCCAAAAAACATGCGAGAGATTGATGACTCCCCCACCAAAGCGAAAACTGAAGCCATCGAAAAGCGAAGCGAAAGAGCACAACAAAAAATCCCCTTCTTGGCGCGCCAACTGTCGGTATTCTGATCATCGGCACAGTAAAATTTACGTAATCAGAGAGAGTATTTGTGCGCTTTTCGTATTCGAATGGCCTAGCCTATGAAAGAGACTCAAAGGTTAACCTGGTTCGGGCCGCCATGACGCGTAATACCCTACGTCAAGGGTGAGAAAGAGATCAAATCATACGAACTCAAGAACACAAGTACAATGCGGAAGGGTCTTGGCTCTATCAAGAACCCTAGCTCGCGTAAGTAGATGTGGTTACAACCGGATGGCTAACTTCACTTGACTTTCTCCTTTGTGTAATACCCCATGGTACCCCTTGGCACCGGACGGAACCTGCTGGCCCTCTGCCAGGTGGGGCCTTGGTCGGCGCCTGAGTTGGTCGCTTGACGCTTGCTGGCGCCGGTGCAATTGGCCGGTGGCCTTCATACGTCTTTTGTTCAGTCGCGGGGGACAAATGACACTTTTCCATCTTGCTTTGCCAATCGTCTGGCTACTTTACCAACTTCTGGAATGCTTTACCTCCCGGTAAAGTTGCTTTACCTCCTGCTGTACGTTGTCAGAAATCTCTACGGTCGTTAGTGGTTGGTTGTTACTGTTGGTGGGCTGAATCTTGTTGTTGTGTAGCTTCAGCCTTCCGTTGATCGGACTTGGACGCTCGCGTAGATTCGACCCCTAGGGTCAAGACGTTCTTGGCAGGATGTGATCATTCGTGAGCTGTAGATAGACCGTGGGCCGTAGTTTACAAATGGGTCTTTATATAGAGACTGGGTCTGTAAGTACCCAGGGTATACTATCCTGACAATAAGGCATGTTTACTCTCTGATTTTTGTCACTTTGTCTATTGTGCATTAATGATATGTTTTTGTGTTTCCCTTTATATGCCTCATTGCTAACGTTGATTTGTGCTACATTCAAGGTAGGAGCGTGATGGATACCAGAGTTTTAGATGATTTAGATAGCCATGTACTCTCTCTATTTCAAAATATAAGCATTTTTAAATTTAGTCAAAGTCAAACTTTTATCACGTTGACCATTAATAACGAAAAATTCATGATCTTTTATCATATAAAAATTATATTTTTTTAGATTCATCATTAAATAAGTTTTCATAACAAATATATTTTTTATATTAAAATTTATGTAGTTTTCTAGATATTATTATTTAAAGTTAGAAAACTTTGACTTTAACTAAACTTAGAAATACTTATATTTTACTTCTATTTTGGAACGGAGGTAGGAGTATCTTGAAGAGTCAAGCTAGGAGACTGAGAACTTTCGTTTTACGTTCCAAACGAGATAACAATGCTGTCAGTGTCACATGGTTTAGATATTGTTTATATGTTCCTTACTATGTTTCAGCAATCTATAAGTTCCATGTATGCGGAAAGTTATGTTTCAGGAATCCATTTTTCACGGCTCAGTTCATAGTTTGTCTTACAAATTTAATAGTTTGATCCTTGCAACTCCTCCACCCAGGATAAAGATACAGTGACACAGGACCCAAACCGTTCATTATTCCGACCCTATTTGGCATGGGATACGCTGCGATAATGTAGCTGATGCTGGATGGTGAGGGAGGAAAAATGATACCTCGCACATTTCTACAAATTCTATTTTCATATAGCATGATATTCGACATCATAACACTGTTAATACCATATAGTATTATGTATATCAAGCAGATTTGTGCACCAAAATGTGCGGGCAGATTTGTGCACATAGCATCTTTCAGATTTCCAACGGCAAAGGAGGTGTACAAGGCCTGCCGCACAATACCAAAACTTGCCCAACACGAGACAAGTGCGCTGTAGAAAGCGTTAACTCCGTTCCGAACTAAATTCGTCCCATTTGACATGAGAGTTTTTTTATTATTTAACCTTTTTTAATTAATATATTTTTTTAAATCCATCTCAAACTAAATTTTTAAAATATATACCGTTTTAGTCACGCCAATAAAATTTATAGTTAAAAAAACGTCATTTTGACTGACGTGACTAATTACGCATAAGCGATGACTTACACGTTGAATTTTAGTCACGGCAATCTAAATGACGTGATTAAAAGTACTAATTACGTCATTAAATTTGGTATGATATGCTTTAGTCACCTGACAGTTATAATATAAAAGAAAGACCCAACCACTCTCATCCAGACCTCTGAGCGACCGAGCGACGGGTTGTGTCTTTCTTTTATATTAGAACTACTAGGTGACTAAAGCATATCATGCCAATTTAATAGCATGATTAGTACTTTTAATCATGCCATTTGGATTGACGTGACTTAAATCTAACGTAGAAATCGTCGCTTACGTGTAATTAGTTATGCCGGCCAAAATGGTTTTTTTTACTATAATCACGCCAACCACTAAAACGGTCTAGAATTTAGTTCGGATGAATTGTTTTAAAAATATTAATTAAAAAAATTTAAATAAAAAAACATGACATGGCTTATCTAGTTATTCCTACCAGCTCATGCTACTATAAATTTGGAGGTTTTTTCTGCTTATGGTACTGTAGCTTAGGCATATTTAGCATTGCTTATTACTTCCACTTTAGTTAACTAAGTAAATCATCAAAATGTTAAAATAAAAATGCTCCATTTGAAAAAAGTTGCAATGCCAAATAGAGCCTGAAGCATCCTGAACAGAACTGTAGAATGTCGAAGGATTAGTTACTGAATCGCATGGGTGATGGGTGGTCGACGGATGGTTGTTAGATCCTAGATTAAGATATGAACCCACACAAATATATTTGATGGGCTACTTGTCATGTCATTTTCAGCTCAACATATCAATGTTCGTAATGATCCCTGGTAATCAGGAAAAAGAGAATACTTCCCACTGATGAGCAAGTTTCTTTGGAGTCCCCTGTTCCAGTCTATAATGACCAATAGCCTCCTCCCAGTATAAACATTTTTCAGTCAGCTACAGGTGAGGTGAAGTTATACCTGGATTGGCTTTCCCTATAAGCTCGCACCAATAAACATCGTCCCCTGTCCTGTCATGCTTAACTAAGAGGACTAATGATCTACTATCGGAGATGGAAGATGTACGGAACTTACTCCAAATCAACCATTAAACATGCAGATATTTGACTACTTGCACAGCGCAAACAAAATAGCAGGATAAGAAAGCTTCCCATATCTGCATATATATAAACCAGTGGGCTTGGTGATGATCACTCAGAAGACCCACTTGCCGTGCTTCTGCTATTATCATCTAGTAGTTCTTTTAGTCCATGGGCTAACTAATTTAGCGCTTTCTTTGTACATGCCTATCAATTAATTAACATTGCAAGACGGCATACTGGAACTGCATGGAAAGTACAAGTCCTTTGGTGCTGAATGGCCGTGGAAGGTACCAAGAAGTTCACTTCAAAAAAAGTACCTTTTGCTGGTCACGATACAAAACTCGTCAGTCAATCCGTGGTCGTTGGTCTAGTCACACACCGATATATTTATAAGCCTTTGCAAGCTTTCATACACTGATATTTTGTCATCCACTGCAATATCTTTAAAGCCTTAATTTGCAAGCTTCCATCCACTGCAATGTGCCACCGGTTACCAACCTTGTCATGACATGGCGGTCGTAGTGAAAGCATCTGAATGACTGTATGATCATTTCGTTCTCCATGGTATCCGACTTTATGATCAGTATCCATCTCAGCTTGCCAGAATCTTCTCCAAAGTAGGTGTTCTGGGCTGACTCCATCGTGACTCAGAGTCGATACAAAGGTGCAGTTACTATATTGCCGTTTTGGCAAGCGTGCGATCCTCTTTGCAAAGTTTGTAGTGCTCCTACTACTCAGCATGCGCATTGGATCCGCGTCGTCTGCATTGATTCAGTTAATGCACCAATTCTCTCTCTGTCATTAGGTGAGTTGTGGATCTTCGATTCTGATATCTACGGCTATACCAGCTTGCAACTTTTCCCAACTAAATAAATCGCAAAGTGCTATCGTATCTTTCCTCTCCAAAGTAACAGTTTTTCACACATTTAAATTATTTTTTAAACAAAATAAATAGTCAAAGTCAATTGTGACAATAATTTTCGGAACGGAGGGAGTACTTTTTAAGATGGACTTCTTCAAAATAGATTAGATACAATGTATTTCTTTAAAATGGTATCATTATCGTTATATCCACTCAATAATACTCCATTCAGTTTTAAAATATTAACATTATTACTTCTATTTTGACTATTCATTTTATTTAAAAATTTCATTAAGCTCCCATGGTGGAGGGGTCTCATTCTCAACAAGCGCATTTAGCCTT
>BCLH01000493.1:131387-164873 GCA_001602315.1 Zoysia pacifica | reverse complement strand
AGGGGTAATATTAACAAAGGATAATTTAGCAAAGCGTAATTGGAAAGGAAGTAAAAAATGTTGTTTCTGTAATAATGAAGAAACTATTCAACACTTGTTCTTTGATTGTCATCATGCAAAAAATATTTGGAGAGTAGTGCATACAACTACAGGTATAACTCCACCATATTCTATATCACACATGATGGGAGGTTGACTTGATTGGGCTAACACAAAAGAAAAAAAAGAAGACTATTTTTGTTGAGATTGCAGCATTATTTTGAGCCATATGGTGTTCTCGGAATGATTTTTGTTTTAAGAAATCAAATTATGCATCTTTTTTACAAGCTACATTCAGAGGAACTTACTGGCTTCGTTATTGGGCGATGTTACAGCCTGAAGACATAAGAAATCAATTTAAAAAAGTGAGGGCAGCTCTAGAAGTCACGGCCCTGGAAGTATATGCAGTTCACGGATGGAGAATACATTACATAATTGAGGCTTACTGGTTCTTTTCTCTTTTGTTTGTTTTTTGCTTTGTTTCTGTGGGTGCGTTCAAAGAGTTGAAAAAGTTGTAATAAAAATTGGGCTGCGTGCTTTATACAGAGGCCGGAAACACGTTATGTTTTCTTTATCTAAAAAATAAGAACCTACAAAGGAAGTAAGGGATTCATATAAAGTGAACCAGAGGTTAATTCACATACGTGGTTATGTACGTACGAGGTGCAAGCTTCTGTGCTGTCGATGTTGTATTGTGTTGTTTTGCTTGCTTCTGTCACAGTTTTGTGATACGACGATGGAAAAAATATGTTGTTTTATGATCTAACTTTTTACATCTGTAGTTTTATTACGACGGACACTATGTAGTTTTGAGAGATTTACTCATTTAATCCTCCTTTTAAATGCATGAATTTGATAAAAATCCCATATGAATTTCACAAAGATCACTTCAATTTCATATATAGGAAAACCATAGGATTGGGGAAGAAAAATCCCACATTTCAAAGGTTCAAGTTTGACATCTCCAAACTTGAAGAAGTAAGAAATTCAAAATTTGAGTTCAAGTTTCATAATGATTCTTGGCATGAGTAAAGAAAGATGTTCTCTATTTGCTCTACCGCAGTCAACACGGGCCAGATCCCTGCCTTCTTTAGAGCCACGCATTGTTCTCTATTTGCTCGCATGTGCAGATGGACTGAACATCTCAGTTTTTGAGAAGGCATGGTAACGGTACTAGGATTACAATGGTCAAATTGAACATTTGCTTCACATTATGGCAAAAGGCAAGCAGTTGTTTGGAACAGCGAGACAGAGATTGCTTCAGCTGTAATCTAATGGGCCTTTGGGTCTCAATACATATTTCAGATTTGAATGTCAGGCTCTGCTTGATTTTCGCCTAACCTTGCGGCACATGCCACCATACTACTAGTATCTCGATCTCTTCTTAAATAATGTTAGTAGTTTTAGGTTCTTCGAAGTGAAACATCCTTAAGTTTGACTATCTAATTTCATGAGGTTGGGCCACAAGAAATTTATGTTGGTACATTCATTTTGACGCAGCTTATGTTTACAACAATCTGAAAATTCTCTGCAGTCAAAGCTCAAGCCGCGTTTGCATGTGTACAGAGTAGCTTCCTCGCTGATAAGCGTGTCGTGCAGTTGACTTTTTGTAAGCTGCAGTATTAGTGCTGCATGCACTGTCTACGTATACCTGTCAGGTCAACGGAGAAACTGCCACGAAAACGAGCAAGAACGATCGATCGTTGCGTTTCCTTCACCTCCAGGAAACATCAAACCGTCGAAGGTTAAACATGTGCTCGCTTTGAGTTTCCATGATCATTCAACGTGTACACCGTATGGAGTTATAGAAAACAAATAAAATGTCAAGACAGGATCATGGAAATAATATTCTTCATTGGTGATCACCTCGAACTTGTAACAACTGAATAGCCACGAAGTATCCACACGTTGACCGAGGAAAGGATCCCAGTTGTCCCAACTTGATTGGCTGCTATATAATTCCTGGACACAAGGCTCGCTAGTATCTACAATTCACTCTGTCTTCATGTTGCAAATTAAACTTTATTCTATTAGATGTATATGAACTATAATTTGCCCCCAGAAGCCGGACAAACAAATTAAAAATGGGCTAATCGGTGGACTAAGTTGCTCCACGAGTGAGATAAATAGTTTCGAATTAAAAGATATAGGCATGTGGCTTTAGTTCTATATATCTTCCTAGAGACAGAGTAGAAGAACACCAACTTGCATTGCCTGAAGTTTAAAAGGCTAGGAGTAACAGGCATATTTATTTGTCTTGACTTCATTCTGTGAGTTAGTCAGATCCTCGTAACCGCAGCTTCGTCAGAAATTTCACGGCTTTATTCTTCTCTGAATAAATAAAATTAACAGTCAAGATTATAGCACATGCCAAGCAGATTGGCCGTGGTATTGGGGGATAAATCAAAACTAGCTACTCCATCTGTTTTTAAATTGATGTCGTCGTTGACTTTTAATATTAATTTTGACTATTTGTTTTATTCAAAAAATTTGTTCAAACGTGTAAACTTTTAATTTGTATTCAAATAATTCTAATAATAAATCAAATCATAACAAAATATATGATATTTATTAAATTTTTTTGAATAAAAATAAATTACTAAAGTTGGTATTAAAAGTCAACAATGACGTCAATTTGAGAACAGAGAGAGCACATCAATAAATAAAGCAGGTCGTCCTCGACCACTGGATTTCATTAATTTGATGACGATCGATGAAGTAAGGATGAATCAATATATCCAAGCACTTGGTTTGAGGCCACAAACATGAGGCTCTCGATCTGGGTCAGCGTGGGGATCGATCAGCATTACAATAACCAATAGCTAGCTTCACCTCCAAGCACATCGTTAATTATTCGAATTTTTTGGACGGGTGGTCAGGCACGCAGTTTGACCAGTGAATAAATTATAAACGTGTTCAAAGAACGCGCAACTTGACATAACAACAGGAGTTTCGTGGCATCGACCAGCGGCCTCTCTAACTTGATTGACAGGAGATCGAATAACTGCGACGAGTCAATGGCATCTCCGATGACTAATCGGACGCGACTGCGGTGGTAGCTATCGATCGACGTACGCAAGTGTCCTTGTCCGAGAGAAACAGCAGCACCAACGAATTATCCGTGGACTATTCACCGTACGTGATCGCCGCAGCGTGATGAAAAACCCGCGAGCTGACGAGCCCTCTTGTTTGTTTCCACGCATCATTCAAGAAGCGCACGTGCATGGACGTGGGCTACAACCACCTCCCCCTCTCTCTCTCTGATTCGGAGTTTTCGAACTTTAAAATAAAGAAAACTCGCTAGTGGTAAGTTGAAAAATATAATAGTTGATAAAATTTAGGTGTTGATTTTATAATATATTTTTACCATCTCAACATATCAAAAGTCGCACAGCATTATAATATGAGTTTTTTTTAGCTTTTAGTTTATTTTTTCTATAACTGACTTTTTAGCATTTTAAAATAAGTAAGTTTGCTGGTGGTCAAAGATTTTTTAAAAAAGCTCGCTGGTGGTGGTAAATTGAAAAAAATGTTTGATAAATTTCAGATGTTGATTTATAATATATTCTTACCTTCTCAAAATATTAAAAGCCAGAAAACATCACAATATGAGCTTTTTAGCTTTTGGTTTATTTTATTCAAAAACTAAATTTTCTGTGTTTTAAAATAAGTTTTTTTTAGAAAATAGCATACATTAGACTTTCCGAGACTTTACATCATCTTTGGTTCCTGCACCTTCGTCCCGGCACCATTGAAGCTTCTCAAGCTGGCTAACGGCTTCCGTTACGGCGACTAGCAAAAGGTTTGGGGGCGCCTTTCCCTCTGGACTTCGATGCGATTACTGAAATATTAAGGGTGCACATAGAAAAAAAATGTTCTGCTAGCCTTTTCATAGATTAATTTCTTATTGCAACATGTGACGTGCTCTTCAAACAGGTACCATAGATATATTATATTTTGTTATAATTTACTTTATCATTAATATTTTAAAACATATTTGAACAAATTTTTGTAACTAAGATGAATGGTCGGTACCGATATTTTAAAACTTCTTTTCTTATATTTGCACACACAAATCTCTCTGAATGCGCTGAATCTTACTTGTACATGTTGAGGGATATTAAGCCCTTGGTTATAGGTTTTTTCTTTTAAATTATGTATTTTTTTCTTTAAAATTAAATTGATTTCTATAAAATTGCTGTACGATTACTATAAAATCCTATGTTAAAAGGTCTAAGAAACGTGGTGGTAGGGTCTGTGATCAGACAGAGATAGAGAAAAAAGTGTTTGTTGTTGACGGTATGCTCTCAAATGGCGCGGAAGAAACATTGGACTCCATAAACTAGAAGAGCATAAGACAATCTTAAGCGCCTCTTTGACAAAGCTCCTAACTCTATTCTCATACAGAATCAGAAAAGCTTTGTTCAAACACTATTTTTAAAAAAAATAATTTTTGTCTGATTCTGTGAAATGATTCTCTGAAATGAACTAAAAAGCTAAGAGGTGAAAAAAGTAGAAATTCTGTGAAGTGATTCTCTAGTCTGATTTTAAGAGTTTATCTTAAAGAATTAAAAAGAATCACTTTCAACCACAAAATTGCTTAACAGAAAAATCAAAAGTCAGAGCTGAGAACTCTGCTAAAAAGGCGCTAAGGCTATGAAGATGCGACATACGACCGTAAAGACCAATGCATCACATTACCCCGTTTTGTGAAAACGACACGATCCTTTACACTAAAACACCACAGGCATTTAAAAATAATTTCAATATTTTGGAGAATGACAAATATTTTGAAATGGAAGAGTGGAAATTATATACTGCTTTATTTTACAGAAAATTTGAGAATGACAAATATTTTGTAATGATAGAGACTACATTATATACTAGCACTACATTATTTCGCAGAAATCTTGTCTCATAAAGCCAAACCCTGAAGCCTAATTTGAAACGGAGATTTTTTTTATCCTATGTTTTTTCTATGATATTAAGCTGTGTATAAATTTCTGTGCGACTCCGAAATTACTCCATTTTTTAGCCTTTTTGTCAACGCTAGCCAGTAATCACCTCATTTCATTACTGATATAGCTTAGTTAAGCTGTACGCACGGTCAAATCATGCTCTTAAATCTTCTTGCCAAAAAGAATTATGCTCTAAATCTCAGTAATTAAAATCATCGACGTTCATTCAGCAGAAAGCAAGCGTCACGCAGACAGGTGGGGCCAAGAAACCACTTCCCCTTCCGCGTCATCGCCGGTCGTTTTCAAATGCCCCCCCTATAAATTCACAAACTGCAGACGAGCTCCTTCTGAACTAGTACGGCCAAGGCCGGAGACCCAACTCCTCTGCCTCGCTGCCTCCGGCGATGGAGCTCCTCAGCGGCGGCGCGCTGGCGTGGCAGCAGTACCGGGCGCTGCTGCGCAAGAACGTGACGCTCACCTGGCGGCACCGGCGGTCGGCGGCGCTGCAGCTCTTCTCCTCGCTCATCTTCATCTTCCTCATCTTCTGCATCGACCGCGCCGTCCGCTCCCGGTTCTCCTACACCACCGCGTATCGCAACGTGCCGGACCCGGAGGCGCTCGTCGCGCCGCCCATCCCGCCCTGCGAGGAGAAGTTCTTCATCAAGTCCCCCTGCTACGACTTCCTCTGGAGCGACGGCGGCAGCGACCGCGTCAGGGACCTCGTCGACGCCATCCGGAGGAACAACCCCGGCCGCCCGATACCACCGGAGAAGGTGAGTGGATGATGTCCGTCCTGGGTTCTTGATTCCGTGCTTCTTCTCTTTTCTTGCCAATTCTCTTCTGCGATTTGTTGGCGTTGCGGGAGATTGGGAATTTGGTCCGCTTGGACCATGCGGGAATGCGGCGCTCACATGTTTCGTGTGGGGATTTCTGGTTTTGACTGGGGGGAAGGATTGCAAATTGTTTTTTTTTTATTGAGCAAAAGCGTTTCCTGGAGGCAGGAGAAAGCAAACAAAATGCGTCTCTGGCATTCTGGTCGTTGTCACTTTAGCCGCTTAAAACAGGGGACTTTTGGATGATTTTTAGGGGTTCTTTGGTCCCAGGAATTCGTTGGTTCAAGAATTATTTGTTTTGAGCGGCAAGGGATTATCACGGGGATTTCACGGATCATAATATTTTTCAATTAAATCTCGGAAAAAAAAAGTGCGAGGTTCATCTAGTTTTTGATTCCATAAATATTCTTGAAGGAGAGAAGTTGGATGGTAGAATGTTGCAAGCTTTGCAAAAGGAATGTTCAAAAACACTATCTTATTTTTTTGCTTATGAGATCGGAGAAACACTCAGATCAAGAAGAAGTAATAGCTAACCTGGTTAGTGTAGTGATTTGTTAGTGGTAAGTTGGTTTCATGTCACTTTCATGCCTTCGGTATGTTTTAAGGTCCTTATTTGGAAACGTTGATCGCGAGGGCACACCTTGGACTGTTAACTAAAAACATGGTGGAGAATACTTAGGAAACAAACAGAGCATCTTTCACATAGTTTAGGCGATAGTATCAATGTGTTTGTGTTATGTTACTCTAAATTAGTATTCTCAAGTGTTGAAATTGTTGATCAAGACATTGATGAACAGTACATAGAAAAGTTCTAACATAATCTTGTTTCGAGTCAAGGAATCCATGAGTTCACTCTGAACTAGTTTACCATTTTTCTTTTTGATGTGCCGCTCATATACCTATGTCATGCGGCACAAAAGAGTATTCTTTCACAGTTTCCTTCTTAAGTTTAGGTATAATTTCAAGTGGGAAAATATAGAAAGTACACTAGTCAAAAGTCAATCATGTTTTCGCAACTTCACCCCCAATTCATTATCACTCAGCATTTTATTTAACTCTTTTGGGGTGATTATCTCAGGTTTTAGGTTTCAGAACTCCAGAAGAAGTTGATGCTTGGCTTTTTGATAACCCGATGCGGTGTCCTGGTGCTTTACATTTTCAATATATAAATGCCACTCAGATAAAGTATGGTATTCAGACAAACTCAACTCCAGTAGCACGAAGAGGCACATATGAAGATCCCACTTTCAAGTTCCAGATACCGCTGCAAGTTGCTGCTGAGAGGGAAATGGCAAGGCTCCTGATTCAAGGTATTACCCCTTTTGCACTTCTTCATGGAATTTGTTGCTTCCCATTAAAGTCCTTCGATTGTTTATTTAAATATATAACCCTCTTACTTTGTTACTAAGAGAGCTCGGATGTATTCAGAGTCATATATATTGTATAAAAACATGTTAGTTGTCTAGGCATGCTTTCTTCCAGTAGATAGTATAATTTTGGCTACAAGACTAAATGTTCATTTTGTTTGAGGGAAAAGTATAATTTTTTTCTGCAAGACTGAGTTTTCATTTTGTTTGAGGGAAAAGAGTAAATTTTCATTGATGTAACAGATCCGAATTTTAGCTGGATGGTGGGATTCAAGGAATTTGCTCACCCAGCCACAGAAACCTTCTCTACTATTGCTCAAGCGGGACCAACTTTCTTCCTTGCCATTGCAATGTTTGGATTTGTTTTCCAAATCAGTGCCTTGGTGACAGAGAAAGAACTAAAGCTTCGCCAGGTTCAAATCTTCACTGCTTTCTCTCTGTGTTTTAATACTCACTTATCTATGGTCTTGGCATGACCAAACTTTTGGTATGTATTCACAGGCAATGTCGATGATGGGGCTCTATGAATCAGCTTATTGGTTGTCTTGGTTTACCTGGGAGGCCTTTCTTACACTACTTTCGGCACTTTTTACTGTGCTCTTTGGGATGATGTTCCAATTCGACTTCTTCCTTAATAATAGTTTTGGAATCCTATTCCTCCTGTTCTTCTTGTTCCAGCTGAACATGGTAAGCTCCAAACATTGATCAGATTTTCTGATTCTCATCAGCTTGTAGATGTTTTTCTCATTACGAATTGTGTATGCTATGATATTTGCTGCAGCTTAGTTTTGCCTTCATGATATCAACATTCATATCAAAAGCAGCATCAGCTACTACAGTTGGATTTGCAATATTCATTATTGGCTTCTTGACTCAGGTGATGTTCGGGTAATCATAATATTATTGTATATTTTAGTTTGTCGGAAAAATATTCAGACACGTTTGTTGCCTTCATCTGCAGCTTGTTACAACCTTCGGCTTTCCATATTCAACCACCTACAAAAGATATTACCGGATAATATGGTCTTTCTTTTCTCCTAATGTATTTGCCAAAGGCCTCAACATTCTAGGCAAGGCAACAGCCACTCCTGAAGATAAAGGAATTAGTTGGAATCAGCGTGGGATGTGCCCATCTTTTGAGACAGACTGTGTCATTACTATCGTACGTGCAAAACTTTGCTCATCAGATAATGTTTAATCATTGAACATTAAAATCTTATTTTGTACAAATATCTAACAGGATGATATCTACAAATGGCTCATCTCCACATTTTTCTTGTGGTTTGTTCTGGCAATCTACTTTGACAACATAATTCCAAACGTAAATGGTGTTCGAAAGTCAGTGTTCTACTTCCTTATGCCTTCATACTGGACAGGAAAAGGAGGCAAGATGAAAGGTCCGAACTTTTTCTGTTCTGTTGGTCTTCACATTTTTAAAGAAAATTCTTCACATTATTTTAATTGCGCTTGATTATATTTATTACTTATTAAACTGCATTCCAGAGGGAGGCCTATTTAGCTTCTTTGGTTCAAGCCGTCCAGCAGAGGATGCTGGCCCAGTTGATGAGGATGTTCTTACTGAGGAGAATTTAGTTAAGGAACAAGCTGCAAACAATGAGGTGGATCCTGGTGTTGCAGTTCAAATACGTGGTTTGCGGAAGACATATCCAGGAAGCTTTAGTATGGGTTGCTGCAAATGCAGAACAACTAAGCCATTTCATTCTGTTAAAGTAAGTTATCTATTAGCCTCCGGCTTAAATTTCGTGCACGCCTGTGTGTTCTTATCATTGATGGTGGAAAATTTCTTCAGGGCTTGTGGGTGAACCTTCAGAAGGACCAGCTATTCTGTCTTCTTGGGCCAAATGGAGCTGGTAAAACAACTACAATCAGTTGTCTGACTGGAATCACACCGATCACTGGTGGTGATGGTTAGTATAATATCCTGAGGAAGCATTAGGTTTTTCTTTCTTTCTTTCAAAATAACTACCAACATGCTAATAGTATAACACCTTAAACATTTGACAGCATTGATTTATGGCCATTCTGTTAGAAGCAGTGCTGGGATGTCAAATATCCGGCGGTTGATTGGAGTCTGTCCGCAGGTAGTGCAGTAGACATTTTTAGATTTGCAGTTGTAGCACGTCTAGTTAACTGTTTGAAAAAATATGAACATCTTTTATTCTGTACCTTTCCAGTTTGACATCCTGTGGGATGCATTAACAGCAAAAGAGCACTTGGAATTATTTGCTAGTATCAAGGGATTGCCACCAGGAACAATCAAATCAGTACATCTTTCATCTTCTGATTTCTCTCTAAAACATTCATGGATATATGTTTCATCTTTTCTTGGTGGATCATTGATTGCAGGTGGCAGAGCAATCATTAGCACAAGTGAAGCTCAGCCAGGCAGCAAATGTTAGATCAGTCAGTTATAGTGGAGGAATGAAGCGCCGGCTAAGTGTTGCAATTGCTCTAATTGGTGACCCAAAACTGGTCTTTCTTGATGAACCAGTAAGAGCAGACCACATCTAGCATCAGATAGTTCCATATATTCCTTTTCACATCTCAACCTATTTTATATCCTTTTTAGACTACTGGTATGGATCCTATCACAAGGAGGCACGTCTGGGATATCATAGAGGAGGCCAAGAAAGGAAGAGCTATTGTTCTGACTACCCATTCCATGGAGGAGGCTGATATTTTAAGTGACCGGATAGCTATCATGGCAAAGGGGAAACTGCGGTGTATTGGGACGTCAATAAGGCTTAAGTCAAAATTTGGAACTGGTTATATTGCTAACGTGAATTTCTCTGGTAATGGCCACACACAGAGCCCTAACATCAACAACGACATTGAGGTCCCAGTGAATCCTAATATTGAAGCTGTCAAATGGTTCTTCAAGGAAGTATGTGTCTCATAGTAATTCAAATTCTCAGAAAACTAATTTTCTTACTAATCTTGAGATGTATGCCACAAATTATTGTTGTAACAGCGCCTCAATCTGGACCCAAAAGAGGAGAGCAGAACGTTCTTAACATTTGTGATCCCCCATGAGAAAGAACAGCTTCTGACGGTAATACATTGACACTGAGAACCCTGGTACTGGTAATCGTATCTGTTTATGACATACTAACTAACACTTTAGCAAACAGAGGTTCTTTGGGGAGTTACAAGACAGGGAGGGGGAGTTCGGAATTTCAGACATTCAACTTGGTCTCACGACACTTGAGGAGGTATTCCTGAACATTGCAAAGCAGGCAGAGCTGGAGAGCTCTACCGCTGAAGGCACCTTGGTGACACTGAACCTGTCATCAGGAGCATCAATCCAGGTTTATGATCTGTCCTAACAAAAACAAACCCTCTGAGATGGAAATAATTGTCATGCAGCTTGCCTCCATTGTTTGCATACGTACATGCTTGTGCACTATTGTGTTCTAATTTTCTATCTGAAAATGCAGATTCCCAAGGGGGCTCGATTCGTTGGTATTCCGGGAACAGAGACAGAAGAACATCCAAGAGGCGTCATGGTTGAGGTTTATTGGGACCAGGATGACAGTGGATCCCTCTGCATTTCTGGTCACTCCGACGAGATCCCTGTGCCACCCAATGTTGAGCTGAGAAGGCCACCCTCATTATCCCGTAGGGCGTCCACGCGCCGTGCAGGTCCGGTTGGGTACATCATCCACCCGAATCAGGTCCAGTGAAACTATGACTCGTGAATTTCGGATTGGTTTTGATGTAAATTCTCTTAGGAATCTTGATGTTTATAGAGATGATGTCATACATGTATTGTCTGTGCTCGAACTTGAAACATATTGTGGCTGTTGACTTTTATCTTTAAGTTTGATCATTCGTCTTATTCAAAAAATTAGTTCAAATGTGTAAAATTTTAAGTTGTGATTCAAATAATTTTAATGATAAATTAAATTATAATAAAATATATAATATTTATGAAAATTTTAAATAAGATGAATGGTCAAAAGTTGAAATTAAAAATCAATAGCGACATCAATTAAAAATTGTAAAGAGAAGCGTTTGGTGCAAATAAATGTTTTCTTTTACTTTCATTTTTTTGAGCTAAACAATGGTTTCATAATAGACAAGGATTATAGCTACCATCTCCTGAACAATCGCGAGACTGACGTATCGCAGCATAGGCCACCTTCGGCTTGTGTGTGATTGTGTTTGGTTTTTTTTTTCCCCAAGGATGTCTCACATAAGCGACAAGGAGGCACTTATTTGTTTGTAGAACTAGCGACATAAGCCACCTTCGGTTAGTGGGTAATTTTATTTGTTTCATATATAGGCATGTAGCGAAAGGGCCTTTGTATTAGCGGCTAAGGTGCCTCGGTAGCACCATCATGTCCTTAGTTTGAGTTCCACCTAGGAGTGAATTTTAGGTTATGGTTAAAAAAAAAATCTCCTCATGCCACGCCAAAGTACAGGTCTAGGCCACGGTCCAGTTCATTGGTTAGTCACATCGAATATGGTGCCACTGTGTAAGAGTAGAGTATGGTCTAAATGTTTTTTCGATCTTCATACGAAACTTTTCTTTTTAGTGCAATGGTTTTTAACCTGTACGTTGAATTTTTATTAAGGAGTATATATGAAAGAGAGAAGGTGTATTGAAAATGATATACAAATGGTTTCATGAAACTTCTTTGATCTCTCTTAATCAATTGTCACATTATAAATAATGTTAAAATGGCAGTGTATTTAGTGAACTTTGTTTGTGAGATACCACCGGTTGCCCGACTTGATATTGCTCTAAGGATACTGATAAATTATGTTTCTACCGGTAACAAATTGCAGTGGGTATTTATTATTTTTTTAACTGGGGAAATGACAACACTGCCCCTGGACCTGAACCAACGCATGCTTCTACCTTAAATGATGGTGAATCTTTTTTTTCCGACTAGACAGTGGATCTTGTTGCGAGGACGCATTTGAACTATTTGCATACATTTTTTAATTTTAAGGCTGAAATTCACTTCCACAGAGTCAAATCCAAGAACTGAGAACTCCCTCTGTCCCATTTAGTTGTCCTAAAAAGTATGACACGAAAATTAAAAATGATAAAAAATGTGAAATAGCGTTGAAAATAAGTAAAAAAGTGATAGATATATAGATGTATTGAAAAACGAAAATAACAAGTAAAAAAAACTTGTAAACTTTAAAATGACAAATGACAAATAATTAGGGACAAAAAGAGGAGAGGGAGTAGTTTTCTAGTTACAAGAGCTCAGTATATAACCAACTCAGCTGGAGCCCTGTTCAAACGCACACGTGCGCTATATCCACATGTTCTAATCTGTGTTTCTGCCAAGAATGAAGTAACCAGACATTATTACTCTCTCCGTTTGATGTCACCGTTGATTTTTATAATTAATTTGATTGTTCGTTTTATTCAAAAAATTTGCTTGAATATAAAAAATTTTAAATTGTGATTCAAATAACTCTAATGCTAAATTAAATTATATTAAAATATATAAAATTTATTAAATTTTTTTTAATAAAATAAATGATCAAAGTCACGTCAATTAAAAAACAGAGAAAGTACTTTTGTTAACACAAGGTGTTTGGTCTCACAAATAAAGGTGCAATATAACCCATTAAAAACCCTTCTCGTCAAAAGAAATATACCTCATCTATAATATATCTATATAGTTACCACCCTGACACTCAATCTAATATCCTACCACGTCATTATTTTTGTTTCAACTGTTTGATTAGATTTTGAAATTAAATCGTCACCGTCGGTCCGTTTTGTGCCCCACCACGCCTCCCCTCTCTGGAGACCCGCCGTTCCCACCCTCCTGTCGCCCACCTCTCCAGCTCGCCGCTGCCTCCTCATTTCCCCGCCACGCGCCACCCCTCTGCCCCGCGTCTGCCGCCCCAACTCCCCAGCCCGCCGTTGCCTCCTCACCTCCCCCTTCCCCAGCTCGCCGCTGCCTCCCCACCTCCCCGCCGTTTATTCATTTCGCAACCTCTTTTACTCCCCACCGCACTCAATCTCCAGTGCCCCCCACCCCCCGTCTGCCTCCCCTCCCAGCCCGCCGCCTCCTCACCTCCCCCTCGCGCCTGCCCCACCACCCTAGCCTGCCGCAGCCTCCTCACCTCTCCGCTGCACCTCGAGTCCTCTACCACCTCGGAAGACTACCACCGGTCCACCACCACTGCACGGCGCACGAGGTCATCTCCCGCTCGAACAGCCGGCTCCCACTGTGGCAGATTGCGAGGAGAGCGGTAAGGTTGGGGCCGGGCATGTCCATTTGGTGGGGGTTACCGGCCGCTCGCGATCCAGAGCCAAGCGCCTTTGCCTGGGTGTGACAAGGCCGGGAATGAAGGGGCGAGCAGTGTGATGGAATCGACTGGCGGCTCGCCGATAGAGAGGGTGGCGAGTAGCTGATGGAGGCTCGAAGGGCCGGCTGGTGGTGTGAGCCTGGGCGCAACGGGCCGAGGAGTCTGGCAATAAGATGGTTGAGCACACCGTGTGAGTTATATGTGCTGCTGGGTTTTATGTTGTTGCTGCTCAATGTGCAGGGCACCATTATGCAGAAGATATGCGTCCCGGAGAGCATGATGCACCACCTTCTTCCCTGCCTGCTGCCAGGGCCGCCAACACTGGTACAAAGACCGGTGCCACCCTGTTCACCAGAGTTCTGGGCAGCACGAGGAGGCTCATGGCTATAGGCGGCGGCGCTTCCAGTGACAACTGCCTGAAGAATGTAAGTGTTTCCTTTTGAATTTTAATTATCAAGGATAATTTTAGCTATTGAGTTTGAAAAATTAAAATTAATACCATTGTCTTTGCAGGGCAAAGTTCCTATTCTTTCGATTGAAGCTATTCATCAGTTAAACATATTTATTTTCATCTTAGCAGTCAGATGTGGTTCTCAGTGCTCTCACAATTATTCTTGGTATCACACATGTATTGAGATTTGTCAAGTCATTTGTGTTAAAAAATTTCTGCCAAATTTTACTGGACATTTTGTTCGTTGTCCTCCAGACAAGAAACTGAAAACGTTGGGAAGAGAAGATCCAGCTAAATAATGATAATGGTTAAAAAAAATATTTGTCTTCAGTTACCTAATAACTTATCACATAGTGGAAAGAAAATGTGCATGTACCCTTTTGAGCATTTTCTGTTCTGTAAAATGCAGGAAACATTCTAAAGCCCCTGAAAGATTTGATACTGAAAATAGTTTATTTATTGGATATCATCAGAATTGTCTGAATTATGTTGCTGGAGACAGAGGTCAGAATGTTGGATTTCTTATTTCTCCTTGCATCTTTCTACATTCATTTTTCTGTTGTCCCTGTTTCTCTTCTTTTCTGGTTTTTGTCTTGCATATTTTAGGTCATGGTTTAAGCCAAGGTTATTAACCTTTCCTAAATGCTTTTCCAGGATTTTTTGGCGAGGTTTTCTGTGGTAGTGTTTCTATAACAGGATCTGACAACTGAAAACATGGAAGATTTTTGCAATGAGATATTCATCCTGGGGTACGAGAAGCTCTCTTGACTTTTTAATATTAACAGCTTTCCTCATTAAATTTAAACTGACTTTGTTAATATCGCTCTTTTCTTTCATCCGGCTTTGGCTATATTTTATGGTGGAATACCCTTTTCTTCTGTACCTACTTGGTCAAACAGAAAACTAGGGCAATGCATAAGAAACAGTATAGTTTCAGCGGTATTTGTCGAATGCATTTCTATATTAATTTACATTCTTTTTGGAGCCATTCTATATTAATTTCTTTAGGAAGTTAGCTATAGTGCTATAATATTTCTCATGCTGCCAACCACATTTACTTATATGGATCACAAATGGCATAGGTATAGGATAAAGAAAAAGCTTGACAAATTTAACAAGAAAAAATTGCTTGATTTTTGTGAGGTACATGACATTCGTGTTTCAAAACACAACTATAGAAAAGGTTTATTGTTCCAACTCTTATATATTTTACTTCATGTCTGTGCTGTCATAAAATTTTAAAGCCATTTGAATTAAATATACCCTGCTTGCTCAGCGTATAGCTCTTCGTTGCATGATCTGCGCTTATTTTTTTTTAATAATAGTAAGATTCTGATAGCTAGGCTGATTAGTCACTAGAACCTCTTAGGTCGTTTTGATAGCCAGATTGATCAAATCGGATATTCAATTTCTTTTTAGTCAGTTGTTATGTGCTGCCCCCGAATGGACACCGCTCCAGGCGTCACTGGATCTCTTGTAGACTTGGTTTGGACTTGGTCCTCACATTTTGATATGCTTTTACAGGATGTGTTGGACTTTCAGCTAATAGCCTAGGATTTTGGATCTTATAGTCATGTTTGATTTTATTTCTTTAAACTTCATGCGCATAATATTTCCATATTGCGCAGATAACAAAGTTGTTGGTATGTACATAGGTGTACAAAGATCGATTCTCTGAGAGCAGTGCCATATGTAAGGTGTTACAGTCTTTATAAACACAGGTACATATGCCAAGGATTACATTCAACAAAGTTGTCATGTAAGCTTCGTTGAATGTAAGTTCATAAAATATCTATTTTTTCTAGATTTACGATGATTGTGTAGCTTATGGCCCTGACTTAGCCTTATGTTCAGCCCTAAATAGGCCCTTGCTTCCAAGTCCCACCCCATGATGCTTCAATAGTATTGAATTGCTTATCAGCATTTTCTAAGGGCCGAATGCCCAATAACATTCTATATTTGTTCACCTGAACTTGCATGTTTATGTATAGTGTTTGCAGATGCTCTAATGATATATCTTCCCTTTACTGAAAACTATTCCTTAAGTCTTTTTAATGTTTCTTATTATTGCAACTGTTTATTCCTTATATGTGCTATCATATAGGACTAATATGATGAAGCTGCGCGTTCTGATTACAAAGATAATTAATTTTGTTCAAAAGCACTTCTGATATCCAGCAAAGCGCTGGGGGCATTAATGATAGTATCTATTAAAAAATTAGTTCAATCTTTGTAGGATTGGCTGACATGTTATTGAGGATGTATGTAAGATGGGGAGAGAAGCAGAGTTACAAGACGAAAGTGTTTGAGAAATCACCTGGTGAAGAGACTTAAGTCAGCAACAATTGAATTACAAGGGAGGTTCGCCTATGGATATCTCAGGATTGCCCGCCAGTCTCCGTTCAATGCTAAAGGTCTCCATAGGCACTTTTCATTTTTCTTTATTTTTTCTTTATTTTTTATTTTTTGGCTGAATGCCAAAGGCTGCTATGCTAATTTATGCAGACGAGCTTTGTCGGTGTTGAAGTTATGCTGCTTCTGCCAGAGGATTCCCTCAATGTGGAAATACCTGAAGAGGACCTTAAGATAAGCTTCATGAGAGCTGGAGGGAAAGGTGGCCAGAATGTAAACAAGGTGGAAACTGCTGTTCTTATGGTCCATATTCCTACAGAATTGCTGTTCGTTTCTCAGGTAACCTAGGTTCCTCTTGAACAACAGTACACATCTTCCTGTTTTATTTCAGATATAAACCAGGATAGGTACATCTAGAAAAAGATGCCATTGTTCCATAGCTTCCAAATGTTGATCTTTGTGATCCTAAGTGTATCAGAAACTCAATCCAAAAGAACATTTTGCTGTTCTTTCGAGAACGACTTGAGAGAAATGTTGTCTCACATCACTCTTTTTACCCTTTCACAGTTATTTATGTGTCTATAAAAACATCACCTCTCCGAGACTTCTATACAACGCTTAATTTCTCATAATCAGTATACCTGTAGGTATTATAATGTTGCATTCCATATTATTTTTCCTTTCAATCTTAGAGTGCAATGAATTTCATTTTTATATCATCATCAAACCATCATAAAATCCTGCGGCAACGCTCCGGGGAATCAACTAGTTATTTATATCTTCCTGTGCCCCGCTTTGCCTCTCCCATTTCTCTATTGCAATGTTGAAATGCATGAGATAGCACAGGCCCTGGTGAGGTACTACACAACACCGCTTGGGAACGGGTGGGACCAGGAACTGAGGGAAGGAATGCCACATCGTAAATGTTGCTTTGAGCACGTGCTGCAGTAGACTACTTTAAGGTCCTCTCAATTGGTGTAGCAATGCAGAGAAGCTCACCTATGTATTAATTAGCATCTGGGCCGTTCATCGGCAATGCAAGGACTGTTATTTGTTGCTGACCCTTCAGTAAAAAAAATCAAGGGCCCACGAATATTCCCTTTTTCCTTGCCTCCGACGTAATCGCGGTGGTGCTTGAGCTCAGCTGCGGAGCTCTCGGCCATCTACAAAGTTCTGCACATCTTTGGTTTATAGGAGTACGTAATTAGAAATAAGAATGACATAATTAAGACTTATATGTATTGTTAATTTATTTAATAGGTTTATTAGAGTATGCTTAGTGATAATTTTTATTCTAATGAATAATTAATGCTATATATTAATAATTACAATAAATCATGCTTGAGAATTATTTTTTTACATAAGTAACTATTGATCTTTGAAAATAAAAATTTAATGGAGTTAATAATTATCTTCATCACCCGCCTCATTCCATCCAACCAAAACAAAAAACTTGGTTGCCCACACACCCAATCAAACATATGGCATGAATGAACTCATCTACGAAAAGATAAACCGACGTTTTCCATCCATCTTCACCCATGAATCAAACGCACCCCTACTTTCCAAGTTCTACAGTTGCGGCCACAGGGCGCTATGAGCAAGCTGAGGCTTCCCACTAAGGTTTTCAAAACCGAAAAAACTGGTTTAGTTTTCGGTGAAACCAGTCCACTCTAGTCTAATTTCACCTATGACTGGATTTGGGTTTAAAAAATAAAAATCCAAAAACTAGTTGATAATCTGCAAAAAATACGAGCGGTAAACCGGTCAAAATTCAAAAACTCAAAACTGGACGATAAATTGTAAAAACGAGCAATAAACCAGAAAACCAAGCAATTTTATTTCAAACCTTGATTTTTAAGTTTGTACCAGTTTGTATGGTGTACTCTAGCGATTTTCGGAAAAGAAATAAAAAAAATCTGCTTCCCACTGCTCGGTTGAAATGATGAGCCGCTTACGTACTTGGCGAATTCATTCTGCGGAAAAATGGCATCTACATCTAATCAGAGCCAGGCAAGATTCTGCTGATGTGTTTGATCACTTTGATCGTTCTCATATTTCAGTATTCTCAACTCAAAGTTCAATTCAAAAAAGGGATGCACCTTTAGAATTTGGGTACTAGCAAAAAGTTGGTTTGAACGGGGACAAATAAGGTATAAATTTGTAGAATGGGGGAAATAAGGTATTAACTCCTGATGATTTGAGAACCATGGGCTATATATGGGTGCCCGTGGAGCACAGGCTTAATTGAGGCAGCTGCGATGAGAGGCAATAAACAATCATAGCCCTTGGTTGAAATATACACGGCTGAGATGGCAGCTAATGCACAAAAGGTCTTCTCTGCATTGGTAAGTATCAATGGCAGGATTTTGGAAATCAGTGAAAACTTACTGTTTTTGCTGTTTTTAGTAAAACCAGTCTGATCCAGTTTAAGTATATGACTGACTTTCATGAAAAATCAAATCTAGTATTATAGCAAAACTGGCTAGCCAGTTTTATCGGCTCACCAAAAACCGGGTCCGGTGTGGTCCGATTTCCAAAACCTTGACCAATGCAAAGGATCCCGATCCACTTTAACAACGGAAGCCTGTACTAACACTCAACCACCAAACTCTACTGGTTGGAGCTATGCACTCTGTTTTGACGATCTTGGTTAGAGCTATGTGCTTAGGGGGCTGAACTCTCGTCCGATCCAGTTTCGAGTCGTGGGAGGGCGTCTTAAGATGAAAATTAGGAACGTCTCCCCCTGGTCAAGTAATTTTTTAAAGCTTTCAACCTCTAATGAAAAGATTTACGAAAGAACAATCCCAATATTGTCGATAGATTATCTTCGAGAATATTACTCCCTCCATTCAATAAAGTTTAATGAAAATAATATATTTTATTATAATTTACTTTGTCATTAAATTACTTGAGTCACAACTAATAAGTTTCGCATTTAGATTAATTTTTTTTTAAAAAAAATGATCAAAGTTGATATTAAAAATCAACGACGATAACAACTCATCTATCACTCACCCTCCTACCTTAATTTCAGATATCTTTTCCTCTGCTTGCTCCATATATATCCTGGTATTTGGTGGTAGTGTGCGCATTGATAGCAAAGAAAGGTTGCACTAATTGTTTTTTTTTATGCGCGCCTGACGATGGCGAGGATGGTACGGGGCTGCTCAAGGAAGGAAGAAGGGACCAGGTGGGGGTATGGTTTACATAACCCGTGAAAACCGATTGATTTTTAATCAGTGAAACTGATTCAGTTTTATCGGATAACTAGTTTTTAGTTTAAAATTTTAAAAAGTTCAAAAATTTGAAAAAGCTGACAAATTCGAAAATTGGTAAAATCGATCTGTAAATAAAAAAAATAAAACTACTCAAACCGATTTGATTTTAAATTTAAAAACAGTAAACCGAAAAAATTCATCGATAAAAAAAATGAGCCATTCCACTCAAAAATTTGATTTTCATATTTACCTAGTTTTTACCGTCTACTATTTTCAAAGTTTTCATGAAAATTGGCCCAACCGGTCACAGCCGATTTTAGGTGTCCAAACAATAACCCGAACCTTGGGTGAGGGTCCATGTCGCCGTTTGCCGTCACGCGTCACCATGGTCACCACCTACGAATTCCTGAAGTGGATGTTGGGCAAGAGGGCTGCTTCCATTAAAGGTCCTTCGTTCCTAACCGTAGCGCGATGGTAAGTGATCAATGTCGACAAAACTGCGAAAATCATCCGTTTTCATGGTTTTTGTGAAATTGGTCTAATTCGATTTTACTGGATAATTGATTTTCATTTTAAAAATTCAAAAAATTGAAAATATGAAAAAAAATTAAATTTCAAAAACGGGTAAAATAGGTGCTAAATTGACCTATAAAACCGTGGGTTCTAAACTTTAAAATTTAAAACCGATAAAATTAAAGAAATTGGTCGATAAAGCGACGAAACCAACTGGTTTATTGTAGCATTTTGATTAAATTTCGTTCAAATTTTGATTTTTGATTTGGAGTGGTTTTTAACTAATTTTTCTAGTTTTCGTTAAACCGATCCCGACCGATTTTAATGGTTCAAACGAAAACAAAAACTTTGTAAGTGACTCGACAGAATCATATTTGTCTGTTCCCAAGCAATGGATCCATGGCCATTGGGGTGGTTAATTTAGGACTATTGTACAAATGTTCAGCTACTCTTGGTGTGCTTTTCTTGACCGGACAATTTGAAACATGTTATTATAATTTTGTGAAAATTGAAATATGTTATTTGAGCTCACGCATCATTTACTTGATGGGACTCATCTGTTTCGACATATAATGGTATATTTTAAAATTTGTAAAATTTAATGGCAAGAACAAGCATTACTGGAAGGGGTTTCTGCAGGGATGCAAAATTTTGCTGGCTTTTGCTGCTGCCTGCTGCTGCTGATGATGGCGATGAAAATTTCTGTGACATTTACTCAGATATGTTTCTATAATTTCTCTGCGTATCACTACTGCTACAGGTTTTTGTGGTTGGTTACGTACGGAGTACTTCTGTTATATATTCGTGGTTAAGAGCATCTTTGTTTAAGTTGGAGCTTTTGAACTTTTAGAAAAGTTGGTTGGTGGCTAGTTGAAAAGCTGTCTGATGAGCAGTGACTATTAGCTTTTGCAATATATACTTGGCTTCTTTGCACACCAAAAGTAAGAAAAGCAACTTTAGATGAGTTTTTCAGCTTTTAGTTTATTTTCTCAGAAACTACCTTTTCAGTGTTTTAAAAGTCAATTTTTCATAATTTTGTTTGTTTCAGCTTTTTAGGTTTCAATTTTTCAGCTGAAAAAGCTAACCTGAAAAGCTGAAACAAACAATGCCTAAATTTGAGAGTGAACTTGTGTGTGTGCTGCTTGTGTTGTGTACTACATCCGTTATAAAATATAAATATTTTTAAATTTAAATAAGATTAAAATATTTTAACTTCTATTAATAATATTTAAAAAATTACATAATTTTTATGAAAACTTATTTAATGATGAATTCAAAAAATATAATTGTTATATAATAAAATATTATTAATTATATATTATTAGTGATCAAAGTGATATAAATTAGACTTTGATTAAACTAAAAAATAATTATATTTTAGAACGGAGGGGTACCAGTGCGTGCTGCGCATAGGCCGCGTCGATCAGTCATGTTTAGAATGGTACTAGGACGCATCTGCAGTTCCCTTCCATCGACTCTTCATCATTCTCTACGGTTTGTTTTAGAGAACAGTAAATTATGACATTAAAAATCAATGACAATAATAATTAAAAAAAAACGAAGTGTAGCTGGGTTGTTCGTGTGATCAGCAGCATGTTCGCCACACCATCATCTAATGCCACATATCACGTTCAGAGGGGCTAATGTCCTATTTATCCGGATGCGCTGTTGCCATTCATACATCTATTTGAGCTGCAGCAGTTCCATATTTCCACTAGCATTGAATTAAATATCAATCGTATACGCTGTACTTTCTTGGAATTCATCAAACCGGAACGAACGTTGCCATGAATGTGTACTTGCCAAGTGCTACAGTTCTCAGTGTGAGTGTACTTGCCAACAATGTGTTTCATTTGTATCAATGTGTTACTAAATATACAAAATGCACACCATCACCTACCAAGTAAACACACGGATCAGGGTCCCTGAATTGGAGTGAAAAATTCAGAGACTGTAGCCAGTGCTTTGTTTTTTTAATGACCAAGACACTAGAGATCTTTTCAAAAACTGGCATGTCTCCAATGTGTTTTTACGGTCCACTTTGCATCTGGTATAATCCGCATCGGAATACCTAATGAGATTGAATTTTTAGCTTTTAAGGTACCATAGTCCTAGGTTTGGTGTATAAACTAAAAATCTCAAAATTCTTTTCATAGCCACTAAGTAATATTCTTTCAGATCGGCTTAAAATTTTGCACACATACAGGCACTAAACATGATGTCCGATTTAGATGCATATAAGTAAAGGAGAGATTCAATCATAGAGCGATATACCTTTTGATCGACGAATTTGTTTTTCTTGTTGAGATCAAGATGGCTATTGGTAGGCATAGAGGTCTTCATTGGCTTTGCATTTGCCATGTCAAATTTTTTGATCATATTTTGAGTGTACTTAGCTTAGCAAATGAAAGTCTTTTCTCTTAATTGCTTCACTTGAAACTCTAGAAAGAAAGTCAAATCTCCCATCATAGACATCTTAAAGTGTTTGGTCATAAGCTTGCTAAACTCATCACAAAGAGATTTATTAGTAGAATCAAATATAATGTCATTGACATATATTTGACACATAAAGATATCATTGAAAACTTTCTTTGTGAAAAGAGTAAAATTAGCCTTTCTTATTTTTGAAGCCTTTCTTGATGAGGAAGTCTCTCAAGCACTCATACTAAGCCTTTGGTGCTTATTTCAACCCGTAGAAAGCTTTGTGGAGCCTTTACACGTGGTTCGGGTACTTTTGATCTTCAAAACCTAGTTGTTTCTCAAGATACACTTCTTCATCGAACCGTTGAGAAAAGTGCTTTTTACATTCATTTAGAACAGCTTGAAACCATGGTGAGTAATAAAAGCAAGTAATATTCGAATGGATTCAAGTTTAATCGAAATCTAAACCTTCGACTTAGAGACTATCATTTGGCCACCAATCTTGCCTTGTTTCTTACCACAACACCATCTTCATTTTACTTGTTGCGGAATACCTACTTGGTTTCAACAATGTTTTGCTTGGGTCTTTCCACAAGAGTCCAAACTTCATAAGATATGAAGTTATTGAGCTCTTACATAGCCATTATCCAGTCCGAATCATTTAATGTTTCTTCCACCCTAAAAGGCTCAAGACGAGAAACAAACGAGTAATGATTACAAAATTTAGCAACACGAGATCTAGTGATTACTCTCTTATCAATATCACCAAGTATTTGCTCGATGGGGTGATCTCGTTGCACAGTTTAGTGTACTCGTGGATATTGCATTTGTGGTCTTGCCCCTTCCATGTCTTTTTCAATGTATTAATCATGGATGGGGAGCTTGTCGCTTTGATCATCATCATCATTGACTTCTTATTGCACTTCATCACTTGTTTCATCACCTCCTGTCATGCCATGTTCTTTTTGACTTGTGGGAGTTGATGACTCTTGATTTTCTTGTGGCTTGATCTCACCTACAGTCAGTCTCTTAATTGCCATAGTCGGAGCTTCTTTATCATCTATAATTTCATTAACAACTTGTCCCTTTTGAGAGCCATTAGAGTCATCAGGCTGCAGTGTAACCGCTCTGGAGTCAGCCCGCTCAGCGGACAAGTCCGGAGGTTCAGACAAGGTTGGAGAGTAACGGGTTGCTCCTTCTCTGGAGTTCGCATGCCTTAACGGACAAGTCTGGAACCGGACTAGTCCGGAGGAATGGACTAGTCTAGCTCTGCCGAAGGAGACAACTCTCTGGAGTCCACAGCTTGGCCTAGACATGTCTGGTGCCAGACAACTCCGGACACTCAGATAAGTCTGGGGTGAGCTGCGTGCTCCCTCTCTGGAGTCTAGCCACTAGACGGACAAGTCCGGAGAACTGGACAAATCCGAAGCCAGTAATCAAACTAAAACTATTAAGATAAAGATAGGATGAGAAAGTTTGAGCACTTAACCAGAAAATGCTGAACCACTTTGATAATACAGTGGTCCTTTGACTCAAAAAAATATAAACACTATAAACACTGGAGCTAAGAAGCCAACAATACTCTTTTGCTTTTTAGGGGTTGATAAACATCCATAAAGTTAGTTCCTACACACATACTCACAAAATGCCATCAAATGCTTCTATTGTTTGTCACAATTCATCTCAAAATACACAAAAAATCTTAGATACACTTTCAGAAAGTCTTTGTCAACTTTGGCTAGAATTTTACAAATTGGTCGCTTATATTTGGACATCTTGTTTTGTTTGTTATTTTGAACTCTTAGTTGAGAATGAAGCTTATAGCTCATTACACCCTCCAAGGGGTGTAGAGACTGGAACGTTTGTTGGTTCCAAAATCTAAAAAAATATGTATACCTAATCCAGTTATACTCTCTATCATTACAACACATTCACCCCTTCCTTTAATATACTGTGGCACCTCATCAAAATTCTGTTCCTTGCTCACTACAATTATAGATTAGTCTTTTTAAAATAGACTAAGTGATACTGTTTCACCTTCTTAGAGGTAAAACATGAATTTAATCTCAGTCGTTGATTTATATAAGTTTTGTTAGGTAGACCATCTCTCCTTCTTTCACCTCCTAAGGTGAAACCCCTGTCAATCTGACCCATCAAATTTTGGAAGGAAAAAAAAGTCCATGTTATGTCTCTAGTGAAATTTCTTTCGATGAAGCATTTTCCTTCCTGATAATGGTGTTTATTTCCAAAATAATCACTTACTTAATATACAACATATACAACTTTTCATAACTTGTTGATTCCCTTCCAATTTAAATATTATAACAATTATTAATTATTTTAGTGCAAATGCTACAAATTTAAAATAACCATTTTCTTCTCGAGATCGTGTAAATGGACGTCTCTCGTTCATTTCGGTCTACTGTAGAATATGCCTTATATAAGAAAACATGCCTCTGATTACTGTCGCCCGCTAAAATTCACAAATTGTTTTCCAAATTGAATAATGCGGTAATTAATAATTGTTGAAAAACTTTTACCTTCTAAAAGGTAAAAGAATAATTTATGCCTTGAGATCAATGTAAAAAAATAGTCCATATTTATTTGGGTCTATTTTAAAATCTGTCGTATAGATATCTCAATTCACTCTCATATAATATGTGTCTGTGTTTTCCACTTGGGCATGACATAACCAAGAATTCTTTCTTTTCCCTCTCCTTCATCCCATGTAAATGTCGTCAAAGCTTAGAGAAGAAAGACATACGAGTTGGACGAGATCTGCCTGTATCTCAGTGCTCTAGTTCAATGTAGTAGTATCCTTTGCAACTAGTGCTTGAGAGAGTGGGAGGGATCAAGAAATGGTGGGATAGCATCCTGGGATGTGATTGTGCCTAATGCGGAACTGGAAGGAGGTGTAGTACCATTCGGGAAACCTAAACCAGAAAGCATACCCTACCGCAAAATTGTAGATCTGCCACTGCCTACAGGTGCATCTGCAGTTCTGTTGCAATTTGCATGATGTCTTCATTGTTCTCTATGTTTTTTTAAAAGGATAATATTTGGTCCCTAAAAAAAGGTCATCCTAAAATTCTAATTTTGCCCCATAAAACATACCATTCGGGAAATGGAGCTCGAGGTGAGCAGTGGCTGGCACCGGATCAGCTTCCGTCAGAATAAGGAACAAGGTTGAGTCCCATCTAGCTCAGTGGCGGCGGGGTTAGGGCAGGAGTACAGGCGCTGACTCCCCAACAACGGTGGTGTGGATGCACTGTCCCCACTCCTCCCATGGTCGCCGGCTTGGTTCGTCGGCCACTGCATCATCCAGCCAGGAGATGCTGTCCCAGAGCTCCGCATCATCTCTATGGTTCATGGGGACAGAGGAGAGATTTAATTAATCAGGATGCAATTACTCTCTCCAATTTAAAAATATTAATACAACAATTTTCTGATATAAACTTTGATTATTTGTTTTATTTAAAAATTTATTTTGCATTTTTACACCCTAAATTATTGCCCCGTCTCATCTAGTTCTTTAACCTTTATTGTTTTTTTTGGCACCCTAAATTGTTACCTCGTTTCATCTGAATCCCTAAACTTTAGTTTTTTTTTATTTCTATAAAGTTATTTTTTCATTTATCTTATTTCAAAAATTAGTTCAAATGTAAAATTATGTATTATTTTTAAGTACCTCTAATGATAAAATAAATTATAACAAATATATAATATTCATAATATTTTTTAATAATAATAATAATAATAAATTCTCGATTTTTCAAACATTTATAATAAAAACTAGTCAGTACATGCATGAACCGAGCTAAAGTCTAGGTAGGGCTGTTAAAGACTTTCTAGCTACATTGCACTCTTTAAATTTTTCTCTCCAATTGAGAGGATACGTTCCCTGGTTAGACTCTGCTTCATTCTCTCAGCCACATACAAATTAAATGAATATTCCTTCAGTCATTACATAAATATTCCCATCATAAAAAAATAAAAACAATCTCAAATATTCCCTTAGTCATTAACCTTTTTCTGTTGTACTCCATGTATTATTATAATGAACTAATGACGATGGAAAAATACAACCAACCATTTTTAATATTCACCATGACTTATTTACTATTTTTCTTATTTTAAAAAATATAATAAATATCATATATTTTGTTATAATTTACTTTATCATCAAATGTACTTAAAAATAACATATAATTTTATATATTTGAACTAAGTTTTGAAATAAATGAATGTAAAAGTGACTTTAAATATATTTAGAGAGGTAGAAATAAAAAAAAAACCAAAGTTTAGAGAGCCAGATGAGACGGGATTTGAGTGACAAAAATTAAAAACCAAAGTTTAAGGACCCATATGAGATGGGAGTAATAGTTTAGGTGCTAAAAATGCAAAATCAAAGTTTATGGACTTAAATGACACATGCTAATTAGTTGGAGGGCCGTTGGTGCATTTTACTCTATCTAAATATGTAAATTTATAGTCATGTTTTAAATAATGAAATATCACTAATTATAAAGAAAATTTAATAAAAATATATTATATTTATCATCTTTTTTATTAAGATGAATAGTTAAAGTTGACATTAAAGTTAAAAGTGTCAACATTTTTAAACTGTAGGGAGTACTAAACTACCTTTGGTTATAATTAGTTATATTTTTAATCAGCATTTTAATATCAATGGATACCATTAATCAGGGAGCGGAGGTACCTTCGGTTCCCCTCATGCAGCGTAACAGATCTCAAATTTTCAAGATGACTAGATTGGCTGGGTACTAGTTAAACGGTCTTGCTGGAACTGTAGGGCAAATTTTTTTAATACAGGAATCAAGTTACACATATAGCTTTCACTTTTATTTTTTTTCTTCATGATTTTGGATAAGTATAACGTTTTCTCCATGTTATTTCATTCATATGACCAATCCTGTTGTTCTATTACTTCAAATGATTACTACCAGAACGTAGTCAAATGTGATAAATGAACCACCAGTTTTTTTCCCAGAACTCTAAATTCGAAATAAAGGCTTCAACCAAAAGCTTTCAGCCATGGGGCGGCTAGCTGCAGAATAAAAGCACTGCAGGCGAGGCACAAAAATACTTACTACTACATTTCTTTTCTGAGCTGATTTCAGCATCCACAGTGTCCGGCTCACTTCTTCACCAATAGTTCCGCAAGGATTATCAACAGAAGGATGGCCCTGAGGATTGGTTGGCACCAGGAAGAGTTTATATAGTAGAATAGGTTGATGAGCTGTGACATGTTAAAAACATTTAGGAGTTCCACAGGTTTCTGGAGACGAATTGGATAAAGCTTACCAGAGGCACTACAAGAAAAATGGTTTTTAGTGCCAATGTCCTTGGTAGCTAAATGTTCTAAATTAGTCACTATTGCTCTATAGTCACCAACATATGTGGCTTCGTAGTGGCAATAGCTTTGTTGCTGTAGATATTTAGCCACCAGCATTTTCAAACTTTCGTGACTAAAGCTTCTATCCATTAGCTACCAATTGTTTCTTGGTGACTACATGTGTTTTATTAGTAACCCATCCTTTGTTGGTCAAAATAGCTTTCTAGTAACCAAATGTACCTTGATTGCTAATAGGACGTAACCACCAATCATTTCTTCATGACTGAATATCTCTAGTAACCAACATAGTAGAAGCCTTGGTGACTAAAAGTGGTACCAGCAATAATTGAGATATTATGTAAGGTCACGTTGTTTGATAAAAATTGACCGAGCATACAAAAACATTTAAACATCACAAATATTGTTTATTTGTCATACAATTGAGGTGAATGAGTTACAATGACCACAATGATTTGAAAAAGACAAGTTGACGCTACCGTCTCAGCTCTAGTTACATTAGAAGAATCTACAAATATTTTACATGTTATATATTTTTCTACTGTTTACTATACTGATATTGTAGAAAAGGCTCTGCAGTGGCAAGGGGATACTTCCAGATTGCATGTCATTTACAGTGGCTGATACATGATATACAACCCTACACAAGAAAGGGGAAAAATCAGTGCAATGCATGAAACAGATCAGAAAGGATGTCTACAATATACATAGTCTAACAACTTCCTGAAGTAAGGTATGTGGTACAATGTTTGTAGAAGGGAGTTCATATACTCATTGGACTAAATATCATCTGAAACTCTAAAGTGAGGAACTGGAGCTGAGGCTGCACTCTGAATAATCAACATTGAAGCACCTCACAATAACTATGTACCTTTTAGCAATGCCATGCTATTACTGCCGAAGCTCCAAACCGAGGGATTGGATAACTGCCCAAGTTATTGGAAATTAGTCTTAGTTACATTAATAATGTTACTCGAACCACATAAAAAAGTAAAAAAACGTTACTCATCAGATACATAGTTTTCTTGTAGTGAGGGCTGCTTCCTGTTTCAATATGATCAAACATTAGAACTCATTGGGAACATCTAGGGAGGTTTGAGCTGTGGTATCTTCCCAATGTTACCGATTTTAATATCAAGAAAGTTTGTTTTTCTAGTTGGCACTTATCTTTTGTGCCACCTATATATACATATCACTAGCCACACATACAGAATGAGCATATGTTTGATTCATTGTTATTCTCTTGCATTGGTAGACCTTAGTGTAGGTGGCTCCTTACGAAAACGGCCTGCACTGATTTGGTCTGTTGCGCTGGACGGTATGAGTGAGTCAGATGAGTTTTAGCACCCAAATTATGTGGTTGGGCACCTAGCATAGTCGGTTCTGACCTCATGGTATAGTCAGCCCAAATGGGCTGGGGTTTTGGTATCCCGATCCCGAGATCCTGACACCATGAATTTACAGTCACACATGTGGTTCTTAGTGTAACCGAGTGTACTTGCCAACAAATGTGTTTCATTTGTATTAATGTCTTATTAAAAAAGTATAATAAATATCATATATTTTGTAATAATTTATTTTATCATTAAAGATATTAAAACATGACTAACAATTTTACATATTTGAGTATTTTTTATAAAATAAATGATCGAAGATGATGTTATATGTCTTTAAAACCTGAGGCAGTATCATTGTACCTCTCCCTTGGTTTTTAGTTTCCAACAAGATAAACCGATACAAACAGATGAGAGAAATAAGAGCAAGATAGTGTAGCACGGATATGTTTTTACTGTATGATTGGGAGGTAGCAGGAAATACTCCGTTAATTGGGAGCCCTTGTTTCTATTCTACCAGCATGGTTTGATCACCACAGTCCTCCATGTTATAGCATGAAGGCAGATTGAATGACTAGGGGTGCGGAACAAGCTCTAGTGAAAATTCTGGTGCCCATACAGTGGCACAGTCTTAGCATGAGAGGCTTAGATGTGCCAGTCAATTCTGCTATCTTGTGGACTAGAAGTGACCTACTTTGGTGATCAGTTCATCTACAATTCTAGATTCTCGATACTGTGATTTGGTATTGCATACAAATCAAACCATGGCACATTCATGCATGCCTGAAGCGTCTTATTCTTCTCGAGCCTTGCTCCTTCCAAATTTCCACACCCACCATAGAAAAACAATTGATGCGAGAAAAACTAAGAGGAGACTTAGGCCACCCTTGAAGTTTCTCCTATAGGCATGGAATCCATCGGAAGGGTACCACAGTAAGAGCTGCAGTCTCTTCGTTGGGACCGGACCATTGTGTGCCCTGATGATAGCTCTTTAAGCAGATGCAGTTTAAATACTTAGCATCTGGCAGCTGCAGTATCATCCTCTCTGGAAATGTGTAAAGCAAATAATAAAAAAAATCATATTTGAACAATTTTTTTGAATAAACTAATAGTCAAAATTGATATTAGAACTCAATAGTATCAATATTTTAAAACCAGAGGGAGTAGATGGTTGATGCTAATGGGATTAAACTGGCTGTGAAGTGGGCCTGTAAATTGATTACGTCCGTTTGGTATGATTGTGAGCACAGGCTTTTAGGCTCTAATATGCAAACTCGAATAGTACAAAGAGTTATCCCTAATGTATGGAGCCGCCAGCCACAGCTCAGCTCTCCTTTTTCCAGTGGTTTGGAGGTAGCGATGGGGATGATGGCCGCCATTACAAAATTTTTGTTTGTTGCAGTGAGACATAGAAAATTATGGAAGTCTTTGACAACTTTGGCTGGAATTTTAGAAATAGTATTTCAGCTTAATTAGTCTTGCTTCTGTTTGGACATCTTGTTTTGTCTGTTATTTTGAACTCTCTTAGTAGTTGAGAACGGAGCTTAAATGCTCATTCCTGTAATTACCAGCACTGCACACACCCTCCAGGGGGTGTAGAGGCTGGAATGTTTGTTGGTTCCAATGTCTAAAAAAAATACGTGCTCACAATCCAGTTATACACTCTAGCATTACAACATTTCATCCCTTTCCTTTCCCTTCTTTTAACATACTGCAACACTTCATCGCAGTTCCTTTCTTGCTCACTATTATTATAAATATCTCAATTCACCCCCATATAATATGTATCTGTGTTTTCCAATTGACAAGACATTCCTCTCTCCTTCCTCCCTTTTAAATGTCATCAAACAAAGCTAGAGGAAAGGTAGAAGAGGTGAACAGGATCTGCCAGCATCTCAGTGCATGCTCTAGTTCAATCTGGTACTATCCTTCGCAACTAGTGCTTGAGAATGGGAGGGATCAAGAATTGGTGGGATAGCATCCAGGGATTTGGATGTGCCTAATGCGGAATTGGAACGATATGTTGTACCTAATTCCATAACTCAGAGTAGGCCACCAGCAGTGTTGAGGATTTTGAGTCCTAGCGGGGTTGCATACTTCGCCTCTAGTCAGGAACAGAATGGACAAAAAAACTTCTTATTTGTCTGCCCTACAACGTAAATGGCTAATGTATCAATGATGAGTGCAATCTAACTCGTCTTTTTCTTTTGTTTTCCTGAACCACACCATCCTCCAGGAGATACCACATTTCTATTCTAAAGAGATGGTAATTTAATACATACAAGAGATTTTTCACGTCAGAGATGGCTCCACTTTCGTAGATACAAATAAAACTGTGACAGGACTTTTTCTGGCCCGTATACCTATCAACTACTCCATCCATTTTAAAATTATTATCATCAATTAGTTCAATTTTAGAACTAACTAGTGACAACAATTTTGAAATGAAGTATACTGGAGAAGCACTGAATGGAAAAAAACATTAAATTCCACTTCCCACCAGCAGGCAAGCCATCGTGTGGGCAGGGTGGACTGTGGCCCCGCTCTGAGCTGTAGAAGAAACATGTTTTATATTGGATTGAGTACTGTAGCACAGATGTAGTATGCACGCCATTTTGTTTTCCCCTCTGCGTTCCACCCTAGTCTGGCAATGTTGCTCGGCTAATGCTTCCCACAGTGGTGGTTCAAATATTATGACAAAATGTTTTAAGCAAGAAATAAAGAGGCAGTAATAAGTATCTGCATGGACGACTAATGTGAGGACAACAGTACTAAGGGCAGCTGCAGCGTGCATTCTAAGAAGGTACTTAGAAGAGATATCTAGAGAGATGAAGTTCAAGAAAGTGCCATGCACTAGCGACATGTTGAGCACCAACTAGAACATGGTGCTAAATCTCTTACATCTAGACATCTCGGTTTCTGGCCCTATGATTAAGCCACGTCATCAAAATAGTTAGAACCGTTGGATGCAAATTATCTTCGATCTGAGTTGTTCAATTCTCTCCGCCACCTCTGGAATTCTTCAGAGTTTGTCTCACTGCTGCTGCTCGGCCTCACCTTCCACTGCATTCCATTCGAATCCGAATGCCACACGGTCCTGCGTAGCTGCAGAGCCTGGCACCTAGAGCGCCCTTGGAGCGGAGCTGCTCAGACGTCGACACCTTGACGAGAAAAAAAAAAATCTCACCGCATGCTCCGGCCCTGCCACCGTGTTACCGGTCACGACGAGTGCGATGTACGGGCACTCGGCGATTCCTTCGGGCAAGCCGCTGAGAATGCGGTGGACAAGGGCGCGGAGGTCGTTAAGGTGATGTTCGATGAAGCCGTCTACTGCTCGGTGGAACCTTGGAGGCCCTCGTGCACGGTTATGGCTGGGATGCACCTCCGGCTCCGGGGCTTCGACATGGCATACGATACAGGTGTCTGGGTGACGTTTCTGTCTACGGAGTAGCGACCTGCTGGCCGGGGTGCTGTCGGGGCAGCAGTTTGACATGCTGCAGAGCAAGCTGTACCTGGTGTACTTGCGCACCATGGTGTACGCCGTCGGTGTGGCACTGCCCTTGGCCTGCTCCTCACAATATGCTGCTTATCGAGCTGAAGGCCACCTAGCAAGTTCAATTTCTTGCACAAACTTGCTCTTGCACATGTACTACTACATTATTCTCCCATCATTATTACAAAGTTTCTGAATTTGTTCTGTACGTGGAGGTAACGCTCTGTTATTTGAATGAGGATTGATAAACAATTGTAATGGTATTAAGGTATTTCGCTTTAAATCTCATTATATTTCCTGATCAGACTGTGATTCTTTTCTTATGCATTTTAAATATGCATTTGCTAGATTAAAAGGATAGCTACAGGATGTTGCAGTCAGCTAATTAATAAGTAAAATACCAATTGTACAAAACCATATCCTGGATATTTGGGCAGAGCAATAAGCATAAAGTGGCATTTTCATTTTTCACTGTCTTTATTGATAGCTACAGGAATGTTCAGTCAGCTTCCATTGATGGTGAGCTTACTGTAAAGCAATATACATATTGTATAAAATATCAAAATCATATCCTGCTCTTATGCTTGCATATGTCAAATTTATAGAAAAACTACTTTGTTCATACTAAAGCAGAAGACTGAGAAGGTCGTATCCAATAAGCACCATGCAACATTTCATTTCTCACTGTATTGAGGCCAATATGCGTCAGAGATGAGTTGCATTGGTCCTTTTTTTTAATACATATGAGAACTGAGCTGCATTGATCTTAGTTTCTTTTGTTAACTATTTGTTAATAGCTTGCAATGATTTTCATAAATGCTTCTACT